>JAGDQP010013076.1:18491-34416 GCA_022664845.1 Lepisma saccharinum | reverse complement strand
TATATATATATATATATATATATATATATATATATATATATATATATGAGCTCCTGCGTAGCCTAGTCGGTAGCGCGCTCGACTTCAATGCGAGCGGTCCCGGGTTCGATTCCCGATGGGGGCTCAAATATTTCGGTGTTGACCCAGCATCGTGAGGACAATTGGGGAGCTGCTGTGAATAAAAGACAGTGGCGATCACAGTGAGAGCTTCGGCTCTCCTCTCCCAACTCGTCTGGTCAGCGTGGGAGCAGTAGACCAACTCCTCTCTTCGGGGAGAGGTCTCATCCACTGTGATTTATATATATATATAACAATAAGTCCAAAAACTGCATTTCCCTATCTTAAACTTCTCTGGGAAAGCCTATCTCTACGATTATCCTGCGCAGCAGTTCCTTTCTGTGTGGTAGTCGGTAGCAGTCTCCTCTCTACGTGGTAGCAGTCTCCTGCAGAGCTGGCACGAAACCTGGCTTTCAAATGGTTTTCTAAACATGCATCGACTGTAGTGTTCAAAACTAGAGCCATGTGCCGTTAAATACACTCAGTGCCTTGCAGTTCGATCCTAGCTGGTGGAAAGGACTAAAAAGAAAGAACAAGGAAACTAATTCACACTTGTGACTCGCCACTGACAAAGTCAAGCCATTCGCACATCTTCGGCTAACTTCGACAATATACTCCGGGAGGTCTCTCACACATCCGCCCGCCAGCACTCTCTCCGACAATTGACGAAGTTAGTCGAAGATGCCTGAATGGCTTCACTTTATCAGCGGCGAGCCACAAGTCTAATTCACCACCTGTTCCGAACCGCGCTTTGGCTGCTTGCTCCCTTACAAAGAGCTCATGGTCTCGTCTCCGTCCGTTCCACAGTCCAGAACTTAATATTATCTCCAAGTTTTCCTGGTCAGGAGCTCGAAATCAAAGTCTTTAAACTTTGCTGATACAATGACAATGTTATAGCCAAGTCAAACAATTTTTCAATCAATTTTACACAAAGATTAATATTAAAATATGGAATTGAATGTAACACATGCACAATAGATAGATATTCACACAAGTTCGTCCGGCCAGACTTCAAGTACCAGAATAATATATATAAACCACAAAGAAAAAAATATATAGATTATTAACATAAAAATGATACACTCGCATAAATGTAAATTGTCAGCTTTACTTTTTTCTGAAGTTCACTGAGGTCGTTTCTGTTCTAAACCCAATTTTGGGGCACTACACCCACAACATTTGGAAAGAAAGTTCACTCAACACAAATTCGCTCGTTCAAGTAACAGCAAACATTCAAGCGATTTTTTATTATATTTAATTTCCGGTATTCTCTGAGCAAACTTGGTACAAATTTTGTGGGGACAGGTTTCGATTCGAAATCTTTCCATGCAATTCAGTGGTACAACGTCATGATAAACTTTTATCCTTTGATGGTCTCTCGAGAACTTTCGTTGATTTCCTGACTATATTTTAAAATCATTTCTTCTTGTGCAAACGTCGGCAAGATTCCGACTGCTCTCTAACTGACACGGGAAAACCACTCCTAGACCTGTATTTTACTTATTGAGTAGTCCTAAAAGCCTTGTTTATGTAAGATAATTGTTTCAGTTGTAGTTTTCCACAAAACGAAACAAGTTTTTGCTGGTACTTGAGGTTACACATAAAAATAATAAATACAGCTTTTCGTTATAGGTACAGGTAAAGCTATCCCCTGTGCGATACGCACGCGCCGTGAACGGTGCATAAGGGATGTGGAGGTAGCGCCCCACATATTCTCGATCTACAGTACGTGGTGAGGTGGGGTGGTCAATCCCACGCTTGACCGCCTTTATCCCAAGATGCTCAAGAATACCAAGGACACTCTGGTACTCAATTTGATACGAGGCTGGGTGCACCTCAGAGCGCCAGGCATGGAAACACTGCGAGAAAAGTCTCCACGTCCTGGCCAGGATTTGAACCATGACCGTCCGATTCGTAGTCAGACGTGCTACAGCCTGAACCACGGGTACTCTGCTTTTCGTTATAGCACTAACAAAAATACTTCATTCGACGACGTCACACAGAATGACGCAATTTGGTGAACTGAAGCAGCGGGAAAGTGTGCACCAACGAGACCTGCGAACCACATATAAATTCCCACTGTTTTGGGGTAACCGCGGAGAGCAGCGTAGGGACTCAAAGAGGTCAGACCTGTATCAAAGCACGTCACGGATTGTAGGCGAATATAACTAACAAACAAAGAAATTAATTAATTAAATAAAGTCCTGGGTGGTTTTAATATTAGATATAAACTAAGATAAAAACTCCCCTTTTTAGATAGTCAATTTAATACTTTCTAAATAATTTAAATACTTTTAGGGGAGTTCTCTAAGCAAAACTTAAAGGTCCTTTTTAGAGTCAGTACGTACTAAAGCCAATAGGGAGGGACCTTACGATAAGAATCACTTAAAGTCACTAATTATCTCCGTCCTACTACCAACTCCTGTAATATCTGCAACTGCAAAATGCCGAGAGAAAGGGGAAGTCAGTGTAAGGAAAAGCAGAAAAAAGATGCAAAAAAGACTGAGAGAAGAAATAACTCACAACCAAACAAGAAAGACAAGCATAGTCCAAGCAAGGAAGAAGATGCAAAACAAATGAAAATAAATTCCAAAGAAGATGTAAATGTTTCCAAACGTGAAGCTGTTTTTTGTCCGGGAGAAACACAGCGAGAGCAAAAAGAGAGAGAACCTGAAGGAGGAAAGAAAGAGTTCATATCAAGCAAAACTGATGGCAGTTCCACTTCTATCCACAAAGACTCCTCCTCTTCCCTTAATTCTCCTCATACCATATTAAAAGACTCAAATAACACACCTTCTCCCAACACAAAGATCAACAATCCATCACAAAAAAAAAATCCTTACATTCCTACAAATCCATTCCGTTCATCTTTCCATAGGAAACTGACTAACCCATATGATGATGATTGCGCAATTCAAGAAATAAACTCGCAGAGAAATTCTAATGATAGATCGGATGAAAAAGAAAGCTTAAAGAACGAAGTTATTATTAGGAATTTTAAACCTGAACTCAAGAATCCGATTTCACTTCATAAACTGATTACAGAAAAAGCTCCAAACATCAAATGAACCATTTTCCAATTTGAGAATTTCTCAAGCTATAAAGTACATTTTCCAGATAACAAAAATTTAAAGATTTTTTACTAAGCAGCTTGAAGAAACAGATTTTGGACCAGAAGCGACTTGGATAGTAAACGAAAATAAATCTCTGAAAAAAGAAACTTTCAACACAAACACTTCTTTTTCATGCGTTGTGAGAGGTATCTCTACTAACACTAAGGTGGAAGACATCAAAGCTTATCTTCTGAAAGAAAAAATTCTAATCACAAATGCGATAAGAATTCGTAATAGCAAAGGCCCAGTTCCATTAATTAGACTATTTACTAAAGATCCGACATTAGTTAGTAAACTCATAACCAATGGCATTACCATAGGGTTCACTCGTTTCAATGTGGAAGAATCTTTTAATAACGCCAGACCGTATCCATGCACTATCTGTTAGCAGTATCATACCGGAGAAAAATGTAACAATCTTCCTACATGCTTCAAATGCGGTAAAAAACATATAAGTAAAACATGCAATATCACTTCTAATAAATCATTCTGTACCTCTTGCAGAAAGAATGGACATAGAACTGCGGCCTCCAATTGCCCATTGAGACCTTACAAAGGCAAACAAATCAACAAAAATAAAGTCTTCAAAACTGAAATAAATATTAACAAAAATAAGTCAATCCTGGATCTGAGCAATAAGGCACATCGTATCTCTTCTAAACTCCAAAATACTTCCATTACTGAGCACACTGAGGCTATTCTAAACTGGGTTTCTACTGTACTTTCTATGATAACACCTACGGAAAATATGGATAGGCTTCACTCAACTCTTAATCAAACTGCAGAAGAATTCTTTTATCGTCACCTAAATATTGTCAAATCGATAGACGGTCATATTTTCATTGGAAATGAACCATTCTACAAAAGGAAAAATACAAAATACGCTTTTTCAGAAACGTAAGGAATGCTAAGTCAAAAATCAGTCAAAGAAGAACAAGGAATGAGATAAACTTCACGTACGATGTCGCATGGAGGCACGAGATACTCGAGTTAATATCTACAACATACAGATAATTAGCTTCTGCTTTCGCCAAACATTAACCTAATTTTTATTCAAACCAAATATAATCCCTATTCCTAGATTTGTCCTCAATTTCTTTATAATAGTCGTCCCTTATTTTGTTTTACAAATTTAATTAATTAAATCAAATAAATAGATTCCTTCTAGATTTAAACTTTAACTTCAAAATTAGAGTAATAATAAGATAAAGAAATCCTGTGTAAATCAACAGTGAATACAAATTCCCATACGTCTTAACGGAAATCATATTATATACACTTTATGTGCATTTCAAAATTATGATTATTAATAGTAACATTGCTAAATGGGAGCATTTAAATGGCAGGGATTTTACTGGTTGTTTGTTTGGATGTTGCGGGGGGTCCTGCTGCAGAGTTCGGTTCGCCTTATCTCAATCATCACTTTTATACTCAACTAATAATCAAATCAAAGGACGAAAGTGGCCCAAGAGGCCAGAAGTCCAGCCAGGGTGGCCCTGCGGGCCCCTGACAATTAACTTAGTCTGTGGCGGAGTAACCGCGTCCTACATTGTCAGTGTGTAACGCAGAGTAACGGATCAGTGATAGTAGAGAGGCAGAAATTGACTTCAGATATTAGTTCAGTGATCTAGATACTCGACCGTTTTCAACCTAATCACGTCATAACTTTCCCGAATAATTACTTTTTATATTCTATGCGATCCTGCGAAATGAGACATCCCATTCACATTTTCATGTCAGATACTACTACAAGGTAACCAAAAAAGTTCTTGTTGTTTTTGATAGAAACAGAAAGGTATACAAAAAATGTCACTTAGTCCTCAAAACAATCTCCATCGGCATCCAGCACCTTTTTTCCAACGTTCCTCCAGCTTCGTGATGCCCTGGTGGTAAAATTAGGGAGTCTTGGTTAAGTGACTGCAGCAAATCTCCCGCATTGGCAAAGGATTTCCAACGAAGGTGGTTGTCCAGGGAATTGAATAGGCGATAATCTGTTGGCACAACGTCCGGGGAGTACGCTCAATGGCACGGTGTCTCCCAGTAAATTTGCTGTATTGTATCTCTGGTCACCCGCGCCACTCGGCATGACATTGTCAGAAAGGAACAGTACACTCTTGCGATTCAACAATGCTGGTTCCTTCTGCTGCAGTGTCTATTGTACGAGTACAGGTCCGCAGTGATGGTCTGGCCTCGTGGTAGCACCTCATAGTGCACCACTTGGCGACTAGTCCACAGATACAGATCATGATTTTGTGTGGGTGCAGACGTGGTCTTGTGATGTGAGGCACAGGATCCCGTGGTGACAACCAATGTCTGGCATGTTTGTGAGTCTCATACATGACTCACTTTTCGTCACAGGGGAGCACTCAGTCGAATATGGGTGTTGTAAGATGCCGAGAAAGCAACGACAAACAGGCTCTCTCTCGTTGGTCCTTGTTGGCTTCTGACAGTTTCTGGGGGTACCCACTTGCTCAACTTGTACGCCTTCCCTGCGCGGTGAAGGTGAAGTCTGACCGTTTCGTGAACCTAGAGGCGTTGGAGAAGCTCACCGCACATTTGGTTACTGTCCTGCTCTATGGCCGCCTTCAGGCCTTGTTGGCGGTTCATCACACAGGGACACATCCCCCGACCTGAATTTCTGAAACCAATGCTTGGCGGTGCGTGTATTCACTATATTATCCCCAAAACCTTGACGTTTAACAGCCACTTGATCCGCTCACCTTGAAGTCGTAAAACAAACAACATCGAAAAAGCTGCTTCGTCACCTCCATTTGTCTTCGCCACTACTCGAGCTATAACTGCTGAGAGTGGGCCAAGCGCCTGTCTTGGTCATGATAAATATTCCTACTCCCACCTCGATCACATTCCCAGCACCTGGGGTACTTATTTCCGCATCCGTGATCACGTCTTGCCATGGGACATCAAAAACGACGAGATTGCTTTTGGTTACTTTCTTCACCTTTTGTTTCTGTTGCCCACACCAACACTCAAATTGTAGTTAAAACATTTCTTTAGATATGCACTTCAGTACGCTCTCATCTGGTCAAGTGCAAGGTCAAGCTGACTGGAGCAAGCAATCCTTGAATACGTAATACTTGAATATGTGTTTAATAATTCAGCCTCGTTGCCATGGCAACGCTAAATAGTTTAATATTTTAATGTGGTATAACCAAAGATAATAAGATGTGAATCTTGCTATACTGTGTATAGTATCATAAAATTCCCGCCCTCCAGCCTATTCGTCAGATGGCAGCCGAAGTCTAAGATCACGATAAAGCGCCGAGAAATGCCATTGGAGGGAAATTAATAATTTTCATTGGGTAAGATTTCCATGAAGTTTTCGACCATAATAGTCGTTACGTTTCATAAAATATGTTTAATAAATTTAATATTGTTTATCTTCTATGTTTAGGTTTATATTCTCTTTTAATCCTTTAGAAATAGACTGCTCTTTATCTCATCTTTACCTTCTAAACTTATGTTTTCCTTTCTCTTGATTTTATATCCATTTTCGTACCATGGATGTAAATACGGTAACGGATATACTGCTATTGACGCCAGCACATGCGCGCGCACCAAGAATACCTGACGGTTGTAATCGATTAAAATTACATTATGAAATCTTCCTCGATTTCTTCCTAAGCACCACGTTTTCACTCTGAAGCACAGACAAACCAATAGACACGCAAGTTCATCCCAATCATCCAGGCAAGATTAATCGATAACTGGCGTCAAGTCGACCCAGGCTATAATAATAATAATAATAATAATAATTTTTATTAGTCGTTAGACAACTATTTACAGTTGTAATAGACTTCGTCATAAAAATAATACAATAAAATATAGAATTATATAATAAAAGTTAAGATTATACAATATGTACGTAGTTTAATAATGGTCCCTTAAATAAGTTTCAAATTCACCTACGCTATATAGGCAACTATTTTTAAGCATATTTTTAATATAGCTGTCAAACCTTTTCTGATTCATATCACGAATAAATGACGGTAACAAATTAAAATATTTCACTCCACAGTACCTATAACTATGTTGCGTCTTACTTAGTCTTACATACGGCGTATCCATATTATCTTTCTGTCTTGTATTATAGTCATGGATATCGGTACGTCTTGTAATTTGAGCATAGTTTTCTTTGACATACATTAAACTCTGGTATACAAATATCGATGGTACAGTCATTATTTTATATTCACTATATAATTTTTTACAAGATACTCTATCAGATACACCCTTTATACATCTAACCGCTTTCTTTTGCCATTTAAATACATTTAAAGCCCCTTTAGAATTTCCCCAAAATAAGTTACCATATAGTAGATGGGGATGAAAAAAAGCATAATACGCAGAGATCAATAGGTCTTCTCCTACAGATGTCTTTAACTTTCGGAGCATATATAAAACTCTAGCAAGTTTTTTACACATTTCGTCAGTATGTCTATTCCAATTTAGTTTTGCATCCATATATATACCCAAAAGTTTGACAGATTCAATATTACTATCATTAGCATTTTCGTGATTCAAATTGAAATAGAGTGCAACAGTTTTTGCAGCATTCAAGGTTAGTTCATTATGCAAAAAACCAACTTGAGGACGCTATTATCATTTCTTCATTCTTTTCTTGTAGTGACTTTGTGTTTTCTGCATTTGTAATAAAGGTGGTATCATCAGCATACAAAACAGATTTATGTGGTAAACAACTAGGCAAATCATTCATATATACAACAAAGAGAAAAGGACCAAGAACCGAGCCCTGCGGTACTCCAGTTTGTATGATTAATTCTTCTGACTTTACATTCATAATTTTAACAATTTGATGTCTATTAGTGAGATACGATTTAATTAAATTGAGTTCATGACTCTGGATACCATAAAACTGTAATTTTGATGCTAAAATATCATGTGACACACTATCAAATGCTTTACTTAAATCAACTAGAGTGACACAGGTGTAAGAGCGAGATTCAAACCCTCTTATTATTTCTGAAACAACTGATTCAACTGCTTTTATAGTGGAAAGACCAGTTCTAAATCCATATTGCGACATATTTAAAACATTATTCTGTTCAAAGTACCTTGACAACTGCATTTTCATACATTGTTCAATAACTTTAGAAAATATTGGCACGAGAGAAATCGGACGATAATTATTCGGATCGCTTTTATCTCCTTTTTTATGAATAGGTATAGTTATGGTAATTTTAAGACAATCAGGGAAAGTACCTTCAAGGAGTGTCCAATTAACAAGATATGTAACAGGATAGATAATTGTGTGTATTATTTGCTTCAGTATAAAATTTGATAATCCGTAGTAATCTTCACTATGAGAGTTTCGCATATTAAGAATTATTTTCAGTATTTGTTCAGGTGTAATTTCCATCCATTTAAAAACTAAACTATCGCTCTGTGGTATATTCTGTCTAAGTAAATAGTTTTTATACTGGTTTCTGTTGTCAGTATTGGACCAGTTAATCCGTTACCGTATTTGTATCCATGCGTCTATACGAGGTAAAAGAGTTCTTCCAAGGTACTTACAATTTTTCTTCTTCTTCTTCGTTCAATTACATAGATAAAAAATGTTGGTTAGAAACAAGGATGTTCTAATAGAGGATTTGTTTGTAGCTGTCTCATACGCAGAAAAGGAATGAAGTCAAAAAATAACTGAGCATGGACCAAGGCGACGTACCTGGTTGGTTAGTGAACAACTGGAGAGCTTGTTGCCATCTTTGTTAGCCGAAAACAATGTTTTCGATTGGAGCAAGTGGGCTAACTGGACGGGACTATGCTGTGACGTATGGCTTCATGTACTTGGCGCAATCGCATATAATCTATTAGAACATCCTTGGTTAGAAACTAAAGTTATCAAGACAGGCCGCAACTGTGTCGCTACTATCGAGGTATACGTGAGAACTTCTAGCATTCACATCTTATTATTATCTTTGCCTTGGTATAACTCTTGAGTTGATCCTTGTATTAGCGTAAGAAGATTGAAGGAAATTGGTCTAACCGTTGTCACACGAGGCGTGGAAGTTTGTTTTAATAAATGAATTTTGTTACCACAGAAACGTTTATAAGTTGAACGTTTTGGTGCGGCTAAAACATGGTGGATTGTTCACTCTACATTCTACAAGAATGCCAATTTTGGAGGGAATAGGTCAAGTCGTTCTTACGTAATGTGTGAAAACGTTGTTCCCCCCCCCCTTAAGGTATTACCCCTAAATTCTTACGCTAATTTCAAACCTTATAAACAACCTACAGCACAGTCACTACATTTGTTGTTGTTCTTTATTGTTTACCTGCGATTTATCTAATCGAAAACATGAATTCAAACTATTATGATAGCGAATAGAATGTCTTCTGCTTAAATATCTTCGTGTATAAAGTTCTCCCAAATAGAGCTAAAGAAATCAAAAGTCACAACTTATGTTTGTCACTGGAATCGGAACTGTTAGAGAGAATTCGTTCCACAGAACTATCACTTGAATCATTTCTCCATTAGTAGTAGTAAAACTAGTTGCTCCACCACAGATTCATTCTCATCTTTTTTCCGCCTTCCTTTTCTTCTTCTTACGAGACCTATTCCTTCTTTTGGGTCCCTCATCCCATTCTGTAAGCTCTTCTTTCTTTTGCCCCCATCCTCCAAACTCCCAAACATTCTTCTACTCGTGGTTGGGAAACCTTGATAGAGTTGTAATCAGAAGTAATTGCGAAGGAAATGAGGTCTTAAGTCATATTTTCGACTCATTTGTCTAGCCTTTGTTTTATGCCTTGAAGGTAAAGAAAAGTTCCTCCGCTCCGACCTCCGTGATATCACTACGCGTCGTCTTGCTCGCTTTGACTTCAAAATGACGTTAGAGACTTTGAATACCAAAAAGAAAGAAAGGAAAAAAAAAAGACCCTCTTGTTCGAGCGAGAAAGAAAAAGTACTCGTAGTAAAACAAGTAAAATAAATGGGCTCCTAATTTTTCGTTCTTTACTGTTTGACAGTGGCGGAGCGTGCTACAGGTTAGCAGAAGCACTCTTCACAGTATTCTTCAGTGTCGTGTTTCATTTTAGGTTGTAACTAGCAGCTTCTTTGGTAAGTAAAAGAGGTTGTTGAGCCTCATCGTCGATCTGGAATGCTACAAATACGTCACAACAGCTTAAGGCTGTCTACAAGCCATTCTATCACCATTTTCCTTTCGGTCATTTTTGACGTATTTAAGAACATTTGATGCAAGGATTTTGTCAGATTTCCCCAATTGTGGGGTATCACCCCCAAATTCTCAACCCCCCCTAAAAGTTATGGGATAAAAATCCGTGAAACCCTGCAAGTCCATTGGAAACCTGTTACATGTCCCCAATTTTGGCTCAACACCCCCAAACTGGGAATCCTGGCAGAATCCCTGATTTGGTCATCCTTTAATTACACTCTGTTCGTCAGTATCATACCTAGCCTCGCGACCAAAGCAGGTATAGTCCAATTCTGAGTTCAGTAGCCGCGAGGAAGGAGTCGCAGCGTGATCATAGGTGGGAAGACACTTTTAATAGACAATGCGGGGTAGGTAGTAAAAGCGCGAGTTCTCGCTGATTGCTTGTGCACTTCCCACTTCACCCCGCCGCGCGCTAGCCAAGACCCCTCTCTCAGATTTCTACAGAACTCGGAGCTGCACAACAGAGAGAAACTGATTTCAGATTTGTGCCTAGAGACGCGACTGGCCATTCTTAGTCTATTAAGACTATAACTTTAGCCTATGGTACTTTAGTACAATATGCGCTCAGCCTTTATGCCACGTTAGCGCTAAACGGAAGCAAATAAAGGGGGAACGAGTTCGATATTCGGTTGTGACTTTGATTTACCGTGCTGCTTCTAATCCGGCGAGGCTACAGTCTACCATTAAGGCATTTTTATACTATATGTACTCATAGTCTGTTTCGCAGGCTAGCCTCTTAACGATAGGAGATAAGAAGAAAGTAATTCAAACATTTTGCTTTTACACAAATTCTGAGCTCTACTCAAGATATTATACCATTTTTTATTCACTCATTCACGAAACTAATGCCTAAATAATCGAGAAAAAATATATAATTCGTCTTCAAAAATCTATCATCGGACTCGCGTGGCACGGAGAATGTAATGTAGTACTAACAGATTAAAGTGATCATTATTGCTGTTTCTGACCTCAGCGAACCGCTCTAGAAAAGCTCTGTTCTTATTTTACTATCTCCTTATGGACTACAAGACCATGCAAATACAATATGGTATAATGTTAAGGCCACTAAGCAGGAAAAAGTAACTCAAAAGATAAATATAACTATGTGGATACCGAGCGACCGTAGCCCAGTTGGTAAATCGTTGGCTTAGCATTCGAAAGGTCCTGAGAACCATCCCAGCAAACCGCCAATCCTGACTGAGGGTTTTTAATGACTTTTCCTCAGTCACACCAGGCGAATGCCGGGATGGTATCTAGTAACTAGGCCCTGGTCGATTATCTTCCAACATTCTCTCCTCCACCATATTCCGGCCTGAGCCTGAGATGCCTAAAGGACAAAAGAATCCAAATTCAAATAGCGATGTGGTCCTCATAATTCGATTCAAAGTAATAGCACTGCAACACTTATCTCTATCGTTGATAGAAAGGTCTTTTCTCTGAAACATTTTGGAGAACAATCCGAAAGGGTGATCAGGAGGTGAAGGCAGAAGGAGGGGGAGAACGAGGAGTTTGCGAAGCGAGTGAGAGTTTGGCGTTTTGTGTGAGACAGACGCAGTGTGGTTGTTATCTTCTGCTAATCCGGGCTCCTGTCTTTGGGCAAACATGGGCCCTGTGTCTCCGAGAGGCGTCCCTTGGGACTTCCTTTCGGATTCAGCCGTCATTTACTTTGGTAATGATGATTTATCGCCTGGCCGATAGCAACCTACAGATAAGAGTTAACATACTACCAACGCTTCCATGGTTGCCTGCCTGCCTTCGCGATTCTGACATGCAGTCTGCCTATACCAGAAAAAAAAGAAGAAGAAGATGGGAGTGGATGTTCCGAAAGAAGGGTTGTTTGAAGGGAAAGGGGTGCGTTGTTAAGGAGGATGGCTTTTGATATGAAGACGGAAGAAGGATGTCGTTAAAGCTTCTGTTCCCAACGACTGGGAAACTTCTTTGCGTTTGTTACAGCTAAATCCACAGTAATCCTATAACTTAAGGTCATTTGTATACGTCAGGACGATCCTGCTCGTTTGCGGCGACTACAGCCTCAATATCAGGTTGAGAAAGAAAGAAAAAGATAGGCAGCATTATGATGTTCAATACGTGTTATTTTGTCATGATTGTGAATACACTCTTTCTCTTAGAAAACAGAAACAGATTCACACACATGAACATGCATGTGAAATAAGCCGCCTTTTTCTGTTCCGTGTTAGAATCACTCCTTTTCTATATGCAATGCAAACAACATACGTGTTGTGCGGGTTTGTATATACTTAAGAATATGTAACTAAATAGAAATGTGCTATTCCTGCCTTCAAAATGACTCCGTCAGAGTCAATTTTTGGGGATCAGACACTCTACGATCTGTCTCTGGTCAAATAAAAAATAGGCATCCACAGTTTGATTTTGCTATATTTGCGAGATCTAGTTGTATAGTACGTGATCTAAACAATCCGCTCGAAAGCTTTACTGAATACAAATTTCTTGCAAGATACGAACCAACAGAAGATGTTGCATCAGAAATTAAAAAAAAAAATTAGAAATTAATCTTCAATTTCCAACGGAAAGAGATAGACCTCTTCCTCTAGTCCTCCTGAAATATGATATGAATGGTTTAGTAGCTGGAAACACTCATCAGAAAGCAGAAAGTAACTTAAAATCAATGATTTCGAATATATATAATGGCTTCAATTATTTCAAAAAAACTGAATATATTTTTAAAAAAATAAAAAATGTATTTTCATCTTTCTCATGCATCGTTTAATTGCTCTCCCTCCACGAGAGTAAATTCCTTAAGTTGAGAATACTCTTCAAAAAATAAATTATTAATTGAAATTGTAAACGAAAAGTTAAACTGGAACGATCATATTTTTTAACTTAATAAAAAAGCTGAAAATGTCTGCTTTTACAAGGTACAGTCTCTGGACAAACTATGGTTTCATTATTTCGGTGTTCATGTGACCCAAATTCAAAAGTGTTCTGGAACCAGTCAAATCACAGTTCGTTGCAGGCTAGTATTTATTTTAGGATAAAGAAGTCCGTATTAAAAAGAAAAATTAAAATTTGCTTTTAAAATATATAGAAGTATATGCAAATAGAGCTCCTGCGTAGCCTAGTCGGTAGCGCGCTCGACTTCAGTGCGAGCGGTCCCGGTGGGAGCTCAAAAATTTCGGCGTTGACCCAGCATCGTGAGGACAATTGGGGAGGTGCTGTGAATAAAATACAGTGGCGATCACAGTGAGAGCTTCGGCTCTCCTCTCCCAACCCGTCTGGTCAGCGTGGGAGCAGTAGACCAACTCCTCCCTTCGGGGAGAGGCCTCATCCACTAGTGGATTGAATATGGCTGTGATTTATTATTAGATGCAAATAAGTATGGAATATTGTATTGTCAGCTGACTTACGTCACTGTGCAAAATTTCATCATTGTATGACGTCGGGAAATGAGTTAAATTAACGTTGCAAGAATTGAGGACACCACGAGCCATTGTGAACTAAAGAAAAGAATGTAAAAATAATCACTTATTTACTTATTCAACAAAGCTACGTTTATTATAACGACAAAACAGAAACAGAGTGTAGAAAGACAACATTCGAGTATTCGCTCTTTGTGTACCAAATTGTACAATAAACTACGTAACATCCTGAAGAATTAAAAACAAATAAAGGTTATTATCCTGCTAATGATAATTTGAGTGATGACTCGTTATGTGATCACTAAGACTCGCATTTTTTAAAAAAGAAATTTGTTGTTTAATATTTTAAACAATTCAATGTTTCTTTTCAATTTGGCGATTCGCGGAACATTATACCAAAATTTTATAGCAATAATGGCAATTAAAAATTATAGAAAAAATATTTTAGGTTTTTTGATAGTAAACAATTGTTTTGGGGTAAAGAAACCAAACATACAGCTCTTTAGAAAACAAAAATATTCGCACACGAATTCAACGAGAGAACAGGGCGTCTAGCATAACGAATATCGCACTTGTGCTAGCTAAGCTGCTTTTAAGGTATCAAGTAACATCGCACACCATTCAGCCAATGAAGATTAAAGCCATAGAGATAGAATAGAATAGAGGGAGCTTGAGACTGCTTTATGAGTGAGGGGAGTGAAGTCAAGAGACAGAAAGGACAAGGCATTTCCACCACACTGACTGGTCCCATATTTAGAGCCATTTTATACCGAGCATTGCCTTCTCATTCTTTCTTATGGGAAAAGAAGGATATTAATGAAAAGCGCGGATGTCAGATGAAACTTCCAAAATAAATAGCGTTGTTCGGCAAACAGCTGTTTCGCAGCGAATTGGCAATTGTAAAACGCTTGAAAATGTCCCAGATGTCTACATTGTACACAGTAAAAAATGGCTGTGTTAATTCAACACAATGCGGTGTCCCAGCGTGACTACCACTTTTGTGTGTTAAATCAACACAACACACGGCGTTGATTTCGGTACTGGGAGAAAAAAATACGGCAGCAACTAGATTTGAACATGGGTTGCTCAGTTAGAAGTCGAGCGCCTTACCGACTTCTATAAATTATAGGACGGAAAGAGCACTACATTGAAACAGTATAGAGGCTTAAAAAATGTTGCTGAACCCCAAACACAAAGAAAGTTACTCTCACGACTTATGCCATGATTCAATAACTTTTCCATTGTTCAATTAGGGATCACAATCCCCAGTCATTGAGAATATGTTCCATTTCTATGAAAATATGCGCAGTATTTGACATTTTGTTACGATAAGAAGGCAGAAATGCTGCTCAAGTGTTTCGCTGTCGCCATCTTACTTGCTTTCATAGAAATGGAATATTCTCCATGAATGGGAATTCTGGTTCCCAATTGACAAATAAGATGTGATTAAACTATGGGATAAGTCGTGCAAGTAACTTAGTTAGTTTTGGGGGCTCAGCAACATATATTTGATCCAATACACTGTTTGAATATATAGTGTAGTCGTTTAATTCAAATGTTGTTCAGTAAATATCGTTTGCATCTAGTGTTTTTTCTGTCTGGCGATTTAGCGAAGTCGGTAAGACACTCAACTACTAACTGAGCAACCCATGTTCAAATCTCGCTGCAGCCGTAACTTTTATTTCACAGTACCGAAATCAACACCGTGTGCTGTGTTGATTTAACACACAAAAGTGGTAGTCCCGCTGGGACACCGCATTGTGTTGAATTAACACAACTATTTTTTACAGTGTAGTCACAAGATAGAAACGTGCGTTTCGAAAAGTTTACTGGCTGATGTACAGAACTCAATATAGATTGACACTAATGGACCACACAATATGGCTGCAAGTGAACCTTATATTTGGCTTCATGTGAAGTCATGAAAGTTCTCTCTATTCTACCGTATACTCTAAGATGAATACTAGCGTTTCAACGGAGAAAGTCCTATTTTCTAAAGCTTGAAAAAAATACTATTTAATCGAGTGTGTGTGAAAAAAAAACACCGTACCTGACTTACCTAACCTCCAACACCCTTGGTCACTAATTTTATTAAATTTTGTGTGTGTGTGTGTGTGTGTGTGTGTGTGTGTGTGTGTGTGTGTGT
>JAGDQP010013076.1:6454-18481 GCA_022664845.1 Lepisma saccharinum | reverse complement strand
TGTGTGTGTGTGTGTGTGTGTGTGTGTGTGTGTGTGTGTGTGTGTGTGTAAAGGGACAAGTAATTTTTCTTTTTAAAAAATACAAGCAAAACCACACCAGGATTCGATCCCGGGTTCTTCATTCTAGCTTTCCGACATGCTACCAATATGCCAAGTAAATAATTGGAAATCAGCTCCTTGTCAGTCTTATTTAAGGCTAAGGAGTAATATTTACTGTTTAAGGAGTAATGCGCCTGCGCGAGAATGACCCCGCCTTGATAGTGCTTTCTGCGACACTACTCTTGGAATAAATAGCCTATGTGTTATATATCTTGGTTTAAATGAACAGTTTGTCAGTAATTTGATCCTTATTTCTAAATGCGTCTCAACTATTGAGCTATATGTAACGATACTGGAGTGACAGGTTAGTGTCGATAGACGCTAGAACAAACATTTTACCTCGATCGTCCGCTTCCAGTCTAAATCAATATCGTACCAGACTGTGTACATTGTAAATAATATTTACGTTTTCGATAAGATTTAAGACATGAATTTAAAACGTGCCGCACAATAACAAGCGTAAAAAACTGAGTTAGAACTGAAAATTTGGTCCGTATTGGTTTATACTTGAAGAAGACAATGGAGTTTAACTTCTCCTTCACTTCTGGCTTCATAGATTCATTAAATATTTAACGGCATCGATCAATCCATTATCGCTTTTACATTTTAATTCCATAGTCCTAGCAATTTTACAGTTGATAAAACCGAATTTTTTATTAATGTTAAAATTAAAATAAAAAATCGCAATTCTTTAAAAATTATTTATTATTTATAAAAAAAAAATCATAATCCGAGCCTTAATGCTAACTTATAGTGATGTTAATTGTACACAATTACTTTTAAAATTAAATATAATTCTGTTTCATGTATAGAAGTACTGACGAGTCTTGTGTATGACAATACAGACTAACAAAATTCTATTCTACTCTATGTACCTATCTCATAGACATACATATAGATAGACAGACAGATAAGCAGATCCACTGAGGCCGCGGTGGTTCAGTGGTAGAGCGCTCACCTCTGGTGCGTAAAGTTCTCCGTTCGATCCCATGTGGACTTTGTTGTGTACAAACACTGTGTGAGAGGGTTTACTCAGGGTGCTCCCGTTTCTTTGCACTTTCTTCATTCCACCGATTCTCTCATCATCATCCATTCGGCCTGAGCCAAAGTTGCCTAAAGGCCTTAAATTAAAATTCAATATAGGCAGATAGATAGATATGCGGGTTAAAGTGACGTGTGTGTGAGTGTAAGAAAGCAGAAGAAACACAGTGACAAAACAGATACACACAAAACCACACACGCACAAGTCAACACTGTGCATGCGGGAGACATGCTTGCAGAGTTCTGGAAAAGATTCACGAATAATAACATTAGTTAATCTATGTTTCATTATCCCAGTGCAAAATCTGTCAAGATAGCTTTTTTTATATATTGGCAACACTGTTGAAGTTGTTTAACGTGGTGGAAAAAATATTTTCGTTAGTTCTTTAATTCTATTTTTTTAATTCCCTGAATTGAGGGAAATATATAGCCTAATGCTTTTATATCCCCCTCTGGTGTACGTACAAGATCTAATCAAAATGGGAAGCTTCTCACGCTAAAGAGTGCTCGCACCCTGGCTGTCAAATACAGAACTAAATCGAATTGAAAAGAAAGAAGAACGCAAATCGCAATTGTCTGTGCTGCTGGTACACACAACACAACATGGCGACTGGCTGTCGTTGCTACGTTTTTCATAATTAACATTCAGTGAAGCGTGTGGCTTTACCGAATAGGTCTAACTGCCCGGTTATTGATACAGTCACCCACTCCCTCGATCCCTTATCCGCTAATGCGGGTCGAATATTCTCGCGCCATGTGTCTCGGATCAAGCACACACGTTCAGTTTGTATTGTCCTTCACAATAAACCTGGATCCTATGCTCATCCACATTTGCACACTTGCTCCCGCTCTGAAATCGTAGTTCTAGTCAGCGATACCAACTGCAGCATAATTATGCTGTTTGCGGATAACTTCGGAGATTGTGACCTAGGAGATGGTTTTAACGATGAGTTCCTGTGAGGTTTACTACGTGCTTGTGTTTGATGGGAACTTGACAACGATATCTTGTAATGTTTGATGGTAGCAATCCATTTCTATTTAACTTACATGAATAATCTGGAATTATATCACAATTTGCGGGATGACGTGCCACGGCGAGCACTCTTCTGGACAAAAGAATGGAGAAAGTAGCGGCTAGGACATTGTATACGTACTAACACGGTATTCACCTAAATAAAACTAACGAAATTTCTGTAAAATATCAGTCAAGATGGCCGGGAGAACTTAAATCAGCGTGTCTGCCGATGTTTAGAGCAGAAGCCCGCGGATCAATTCAGTGGAGCACACAGAACTTGGTGAAGGAGACCGTTCTGGCTTATAAACTATGCTCGGATATGCTCAAAGCAGGTTAGAGCTGTCCCAGTTTCTTTTTTTAAACAAACAAGCTTCTATAAGTAATGCATTAATAAGCAAAGTCTGGTAGGGTAGGAAAACAAAGTTTGGTTAGAGCGAGGATAGAAACCAAGTTCTCTGAGAGGTTCATTCCTTAACCAACTCAGCTACCAAAGACATAATTATGTTCATCATATTTCTTGCTGTACATGATTAAGCTTGATGTGCAATTGAGCAAACTTGATGCCATTATTGTGAACGAAATACGTTTGAGAAACGTATAAATAGTAATCGTGAACAAGTGCACGAAGTCTCCCACAGAAAGGCATAATGAACTATCGACACTTTATAAACACATATTTTATTCTTCTTGTGCACAAAACAATTTTAGAGTGGTGTGCAAAAAAAAGTATTGAAAACGTAATTGTTTACTGTGCATTATCTAAAATGTATTTCAAGACTATTGTTATCACTTGGAAAGGGATTTTTATGTGATAAAATATGTATTTATGTGCTGAAATAGTGAAAATATGAATTTATAAAGCGAAAATGTGTTACCTTTTTTTTTTTTAAAAAAAAAGCAAGGAAACTTTCTCTCTTGCATAACAGTGGGTGATAAATTTCATCCTTAGCGTGTAAGTTGTGAAAGAGGGACAATTGTTCCGTAACACAAAGCTTTGTAACGCAAAAAGGTGCATTCCACATCACTTGTTGTCGACTTTACGTTTATAAACAAAACCTGTTGTTTCACTGTGAATCCCTCAGGAAAGTGAGGAAACGTTGCAGATGCGTCAGCATTCAAAGCAGCAACAGTACACATGTTTTAGAAACCATGATTTCTTTCAAATAGGGACCGAACTTTTTGTGTAATTATATCGGACTTCTTCCCGAATACATCTTCCGAGTGGTACGAGGGAACCTCACGTACTTCATCAGTCAAAGACAAGTCGTAAGTTTCTAAAGTGTTCGTCACCTTTACGAGATATATAAAATTTGATTTTATGTTCTGGAAGTCTTGATTTTAAACCTGTGTTCGAATGCAAATCCCACACAACTGCGATTGAAGAAGTATTCTCTGGTTTATTGATGATCGATCGGCGGAAAATTGTTAGAAAATACGTAAATAATGCTGTTAATAGTATTTAATAAGGGAACGTATGTGCCAAACACGCTCAATCGTTGAAATGCTTGATTTTATGTGAAAACAACAGACATTTGTAATTTTATGTGCTTAAAAATCCTGTCAGGAATTTCCAAAACGCATGATCGGTGCTCGTACTATTCTCAGAGGTCTGCTACGCGTTACAAAAAAAGAATAAATGTAAATACACAGGAATCCGTGCTCTACTTACCACCAGTTCTAGTCATCTGTCTGAGGAAATCTAATTATTACACACATTTCGAATTTTTTAACACTTGTAACATTGAAACTAAGTTCTTTGAGCTCTGTGTTATGAGGGACGTACTCGTATTTAGGCTTTAGCCCCACTCTCTAAAATTAATATGATTTTAGGCAAGATTATCCGTATTTTTAATATAAATTTCATCCTTGAACACACCTTGCCTCCTCCCCCCCCCAAAGTCTGTTAGCCCCTGTCAAAACTAAATTCTGGATACGTACCTATTGTGTATGTATTATTGTATCCTACACTCACACTATGTATTGGCGAGACTTTCTTTTTTAGTACATGGATTTCTAGTTTTTCATTGTACAGGACCATTTAAAATCTGTCTTATTTTTCGTTGTGGAACAAGGATTTTAAATTCATTAATTGGATCCTGGGAATTCTAGAATGGTGCCATTTTTAAGTTTTGATCGAGAAAATGGAGGTCTGATATAGGTTTAGAAGAGTGCTAGTTTTAATGATTTTCTTCTCAAACCTTAAAATTAAAGCAAGGTTTCTGTAAGCTTCGTTTTCTATTGCACCATATTAATTTGGAATATGGTATACCAAAGGCTTTAGGAGAAGGTAGTATTTTAACTCGTAACGTAAATATAATTTAATATCTTCAACTTTATAGAACACCAGTGTCCCTTTGGAGCAGGGTCCAGAGGTTTCTTACCGTGTCACCCCCTGCGGGGTGTTGAATCGAGAGTCGTTGCTAATAAATTGGTAGTCATGCCAAATTGACCCACTTGGAGGTAGTCAACCCGGCAAACTACAGTATGGTGTGGGTTGCTCAGCCTGTAAGGATATATCTGAAAATCATGATCTATCAACTAAGCGTTTCTCAACATTTTTCATGCCTTCGGTCGGCGACCCCCCAAAGTAATTTTATACTTTATAATAAGCAGCTTCGTTTCACATTGTATGAAATAGCCTCCTGAAGGCTTCAACTCTCCCTCTCTCTCTCTCTCTAACACACACACACACAAGTTATATATAGATAGAGATATTAATTCATGTAACTGGTGACACTACTTGCCGCAGTGTAAATAATTTTACTAAATTAAATTTTACGCCCCCGTTTGGGGGTTTAAATTCAAAGGTGAACCTCGCTTGTGGGAAAATACAATGTTAATTCAGAGGAACGCTTTTTCTTGTCTAATTTGATTAATTACTAATAAATTAAGTCAGACGGTGATTTCTGTCAATAAATATTGTATTATCTCTCGATCTCGAGCTGCAATATTTCATAAACAGAAATCGCACTCTGACGTAATTTCTCGGTAATTCATAAATTTATAGAATGAAAAGTGCTGCACTGAATTAACATTGATTTTCCTACAAGTGAGATTTACTTTTGAATTTGAACTTCAAAAGTGCCAGTTAAAATTTAGTTTTGGAAATCATTTTCATAGTGGGTTTTGTGAGCAATTGTAAAAAAAAAAAAAAAAATGATGGAAATATTTGAAACCCTTCTTTTTCACAGGTCTTTTCCTTCATTACACGAATTACTAAAGAGTCTGTATAAAAGTGATATTTAGGACAAGGATGGTCATCTAACTTTCAACGTAGAACTGAAAATGCCTTGATAATGTGTATGGTAAAAATTGATTCGGACATTTTGGAAACTGGTTAAGATTTCGCGCTAACCTAGTAAACTTGTGCAATTTCGCAACGTTTTAATTCTTTCCGTCTTTTTTAATTTTGTGTAACATTTGCTTTTCATTTGAAAAGATGACAGTTGATTTGCTGCATTTGATAATAAATATCCTAATTATATTACCGAAAATCTATTCAAGAAATTACATTTTCTTTAGTAATTACAAAAACAAATACAATGATATACCCACTTTGAAATGTACTAGTTTTAGACTACAAAACCTCAGTTAATTGTTTTTTCAACTCCCCTCGCGACCCCCTTGCAGACATCCCACGACCTCCACGTTGAGAAACCCTGTATTAACTGATTGCACCATTTTTACATGAGTCCCTTCAGAGCGCATATAAACTTAATGCAGTTTTCTAACTTTGTAACATAAAGGTCACTTGACAGTTAACACTTCATTTCATTACAGTTACGTTTCAGCTTTATTTCAACAGCGTAAAAATGTCCGCCATGCTGAAACATTACAATAAAATATGTTAGTACATTTCAAAATCTAACTGAGACATCATATTTGAGATATGCAACTGTGCATAATATTTGCAATGAGATAGATTACGAAATATAAAATTTATCCTTGAGAATATTTTGTAAATTCTATTTTCAACATAACGATACCAAAATGGCAGGATGGGTAGAACAAAGTTGATAAAAAAAAACAGTAGAACAAAAGGTCGCGCGTGACATAAAATTTATTCATCACCACGGGTTGCATTATTAAAAAAATTGAGGTGGTGTTTTCGCCATGAGTTCCTTTCTTCTCCCTTATCCTGGTACTAAGCGCTTGTTTCGTGAATCGGTGGGCGTGAACAACGATTTGAACCCAGGACCTTTGGATTACTAGTCCGAGTCAACAACTGAAGTAAGGAGCTACAGCATAGGTTTCATACTAACAGCTGTATTTATTTTAATAAGTGTAAAAAGTCTGTAGAACATTCCGAGGACACTTACAAGGGCGGAAATTGGGACCACTCTTTTAAAGCTGAGCTTTCATAGAAGAAAATATGAGAAATTTCATCTCGAAAGAAAGATGGAATGGGCACGTAATTTTTTTATAGATTAATTTCTAACTATTGACATTAAATTGTTATTAAAGGACATAAAAACGTTGCAATAAATTGTTGAAAACGTAAAAAAGATGCAAAAGAAAGAATTTATTCGTTAGTATTAAGAAAGAAAAGTAATGTTCTTACGGGGGATAAAGAGAAAAATACATGACCTCGATTGGAAACCAACCTGCTACCTTGCGACCAATGACCCAACGCTTTATCCCGTAAGCTAGCCACACAACTGTGAGACAACTCCTTCAGAAGAGTCTCTTTTGTCCCGTCAAGCACGTGAGAACAACGTTCAATGATTTCATGTACATATCTTACCCCCGAGTCTTCTGGTATGTTTTTGCCATTGAGAAAAGTTATCAGGTCTTCTGTTATCATTTTTATTTAACTAAACGCAATTAACTTCACAGTATGGCTTCGTCTTTCAATAACCTTTCGCAGTTACAAATCGCGGAAACCAAACTTTACTAGTACCCATGATGCATTTTTGAACCACTCTAAAAGATGAAAAAATTGCTCTTTCAAGTTTGAAGAATAAATTACATCCGTAATGCACCAGAATCCCATCTAATAAGATCACATTTTCTATCCAAAGCGGGACAGTTTCGTTGAAAACCGCTTTCTTCAATTGAAATTCAATATTTTTTTATGAAATTACTTTCTCATCGAAAAATAGAGAAAGAAAAATTCTTTCTGCTAATTTAGGGTGTACCAAAGACTGGAATTAAAGCATCCTGACATTCGCAGCCCCACCTGGAATAGAGATCCTGTCATTCTCATTCTCCGTCCCTTTCTTCTAAAGCAAGGGCGACGATTTCTGTGTAACTTCGGGGGTGGGGCATTAAGATATGTGTTTTGTACACATATAGTCATTATGAAGTATTCCCCAGGTCCAGCTATTACAGAATTTACCTATGTTTGTATAACGTTAAAAAAGTTCACTAAAGCATATAATGTTCTAACTATAATAAGAACAAAGTTTCTGCTGTTACTAGAAAATAAACATAGGAAATAACATAAACTAATGTTAGTCTATGCAGAGGAGTTACTCAGCGTTTCAAAATGTGGTTCTCCTTCTGTCCGGTTCACCCTTCCGCCGCACTACTGCTTTATTGGACAAATATTGTTTCTCTTCTTTTCATTCTCGATTCTCGATCTCGACAGGCATGGTACAAGAAGCTGTTGTCTCACGTACAGTGAGAAGAAATTATTTGGACAAGTTCAACAAAAAGGAAAAATTGACTGTATCACACGCAAAACGTGGCCCATTTCGAAATCTCTTGCTCTTTTAGGATAATTTGGATTCCTTAGATAGAATGCTATAGAAATAACTACTACTCCTGTACACCTGTAAGGTAACAGGCAACGAAAGAGTGACAACTGCGTAAATTCATCGCAAAAAAAATGTATTTGGACAACCTCAAACTACTATCGAAAGAAATGTTTTAGGTATCCTTCTGTGCACAAGAGCACTTTACGTGGTGTATTGAAGCAATCCACACCATGTCAGGCAAAAAAAGCAGCAGCATAGGGAACAAATTGGGTTGAACAACATTGGATACGTGCGGAAGCTAAAAGATACTGAGACATAACCAAGCTTGTTAGAAAGCTATGCTCTGCCGTTGTCCAGAACGAATTCTATCTCGCAGTAATTGCTCTGTTTTATGTTTCTTTATGATGTATCCAATAGTAAATCACGGCTTTCCAACAAGTTTAGCTTGCCTGACGGGGTGTGGTGCTTCAATACACTACATAGACTGCTCTTGTACACAAAAGGATGCCTAGAACATTTCTTTCGAGAGTAGTATAGGGTTGTCCAAATACTTTTTTTAGATGAATTTACGTCGTCGTGACTCTTCCGTTACTTGTTACCGTGCAGGTGTATCGAGTGGTAGTTATTTCTATAGCATTCTATCTAAGGCATCCAAATTATCATAAAAGGGCAAGAGATTTCGAAATGGGCCATGTTTTACGTGTGATACAGTCTGTTCTTCCTCTTTGTTGAACTTGTCCAAATACAGTTTTTAATGGCTGTAGTGTATATATAATTTCCTATCTATATGTTGAAAAAGAAACTCAAAATTACGGTATTAACGGTAAACAATAATTGCATCGAAACAGCTGTTTGAAGAATATATTTCCAAGTGCGAGTCTACTCCTACATTTGTGTGAGTTCTTATCTCTTATTTTTCATGTATATTTTTTCTTTTCTTAAATTATGTTTGTATATGACAAAATTACGATGAATGATTCTTAAACGACAGAAAATGACGTTTTCATTTTTTCTTTCATTCTTTCCTTTCATTTTTTTCCTACTAAATGATCTTTATTGACTTTATGCATGAAACTCCACAAACAACACAAGCAATGCACGAATTAATTACTTCCTTAGCCAGGGGAGGGATATTATACGTGATTTTATTTATATAAATACTGTAGCACACGAGTTTCAGGTAAAGATTTATGAATGAAATAGATTTGCCAAAGGGAGATAATCTTAGTAGAAGGGAAAAAGGAATGACCATGTACTGTAGAAATAGGAGAACTAACCTTATTATTTGGACCCCCCATTAGGGGGAACCATTTCAAACTTGAGGGGACCGTGGCCCCCAAAGCTCCCACCCCCCCGGGATCGGCGCCCTTGCTCTAAAGGCTTGTCGAGTTGACATCATCCTGCACACTTGTAACAGGCTTAAACCTTAGATGGCAGCACACTCCATTACTATATGTAAAATGAATTAAGCGTGTATTTTTCAGTTGCTCCGTTCCGAATGAACAAATACACAATAGCAAGGATCATTTGTAGCCATCGATCTCTACGTAACGATACTGGTGTAATCGACTAGTGACGGAAGATAGACGCCAAAGCAAATATTTAACTTCGATCGTCCACTTTCAGTCTAAAGCAATATGGATCAATTCTTTTGTTCTAATTAGTTTTTTTACGCTTGATATGGTTGTGCGGCCTGTGTTTTTTTAAATTTATGTCTTTATTATTGTAAAAAACGTAAATATTATTTGCAGTATTTTCTACTATATGCAGAATACGGTATAGTGGGTATACTATTATATGAATAACTCAGGAATTCAGACCTAAATATAAAACGGGCCGCACAGCGATAAGAGGCGTATAAAATTGAGTTAAGGCTCAGTTTCATGAAAACTTGCGTTGTTTGCTTTGCTTGTGATTTGAGTGAATAACCAATTGAAACACGTGGTGTTTCGTGGTGCAGTTTTGTTACGTGACGTAACATGTGTTTCAATTGGCTATTCACCCAAATCACAAGCGACGCAAGCTTTCATGAAAATGAGCCCTTAGAACTTAAAATTTTGTTCACAGTAGATTAAACTGGGAGTGGACAAACGAGTTTAAATATTTGCTTTGGCATCTATTTTTCGACACGAAGCAGTCACTCCAGTATCATTACGTAGAACTCGATGGTTTAAACTGGAAATAGACGATCTCCTCCGTCCTCTGGCTTCATGTATTCATCCAATTTTTAAGGCATCGATCAGTCCAGTATCGCTTTTAGATAGAGGTCAATGCTTGTAGCGAAGATGACTTTGCATGGATTTAGATACGGAAGACGAATCGACTGGCCCAATGCAATTAAGCTGGGTCAACTTGAAGCCGGTTTTCGATTAATCTTACCTGGTGAATTGGGATTTACTTGCTTCTTGTTGGTTGGCCTATGCCTGGGTGTGTGGAAGCAAAGAATGAATGAAGAATGAAGCTAAGGAAGAGAGGAGGAAGATTGGAAGATTTTCAATAAGGTATTGTACGGAACGTGATGTTCTGTTTTTTTCTTTAATCAATTTCACCTTCAAGGTGATCATGGCTTGTGCTGGCTTCAATTTCGGGTCACTAGAAGTAGATCCGTCTCCCGTATCGAGATCCATAATGATTTTGAACAAATTCCATAAACTTTTTGCATTTCGCATGCGATATTGAATCGTTTGAAGATTGGCAACACTGATTTTAGCTGCAAAACTTTCGTCAGTTTAAATACTGGGACGGCCATTTGTGGGGAGGCAAATCACTCTTCACCAGAGAGAAATCATTCCTCTGACTAGTTTGTACATGTGCGTATGTGTGTGTGTGTGTGGTGCAGCTAATAATGGGATTTGACGAGACAAACAAAAGAAGATCGTAATGCATGAGGTTGATCGTGTGTTATGTCCATAGTGTTGTCATGATGCTGTATAATATATGTTATATATACCTCTTGCTTTTGAAAAGCGTCAAGATGGTTCGATAAAACAATATTATCTTTTTCCTTTTTATCATCTTGGTGTTATTTTTTTCTATAATGCGGTGCCTCTGTTATTATATGTATACAATGACTAATAGAAAGGGGAGAAATGCGGGAGGGGAAGAGTGACGTAGGGAGGTTTCATCAAATTCTGGCTCTATTTCTCATTATCCCCTAACGATGGAGTTACAGACACTCCGCCAAAATGACATCAAAGGGGGAGAACAGAAATTGCAATTAACATTATACGTGGTGGGTGTAGCAAGTATTAAGATAGGAAGGGGGAGGATCGTTGATTAAAAACACATTCACGATGTAGAGTATGGTTGTCAGGAAACGAAACAATCTGTTCGGAAGTAAACGAAAGAAAAATATAATGTTCTTATTATTACTAGTATTATCATAGGTCGATGAGTCGCTGTGGCTCAAGCGGTAGCACGTCTGACTACGAGTAGGGCGGCCGGGGTTCAAATCCAGTCTAGGACGCTGGAGACTTCTCGCAGTGTTCCCTTGTCTGGCGCTCTGGTGTGCACTCAGCAGTCTGTCATATTGAGTATCAGAATGTCCTTGGTTCTCCTCACCACCTTGGGAAAGTAAAGGCAGACTGAGCGTGGGACTGACCAGCCCACTTCACCTGGTACCGTAGGTCGAGTATAATGTGGAGCGTTAACTCCACATCCCCATGCGGTATTCACTGCGCGTGCGTATAGCACAGAGGATAGTTTTACCTTTTCTTATTATCATAGGTTGTAAGGCACACACAAGTGGTCGGTCATTTTTAAATAAATATTAAAACAAGACCTACACAGAAAATATAATTTGGTTACCGTTATCCAATGCAGAACAACCAAATGTTTAGTTGTCAACATTACATGGAAAATCTCTATTTCAAATATAATATACAAAATTACTTCAAATACATCCAAATAAAGATTCATGTGCTTTACTATGCTATAATATTCAAACATTCCAACTGACGAATTAAATAACAGAAACGAAAAGTTAATATATTAAAGTTTGAATCTCTAAAGCGACGTGCTAGAATTAATTTCAGTTCAAAAATTTTAAAATCACAAAAGGGATTCTCAATGTAATGTTGAAAACCAAACATTTAGTAGTCCTGCATTGGGCAACAGTAACCATTTGTGTGTGTGTGTGTGTGTGTGTGTGTGTGTGTGTGTGTGTGTGTGTGT
>JAGDQP010013075.1:20678-48755 GCA_022664845.1 Lepisma saccharinum | reverse complement strand
TTATTATTATTATTATTATTATTATTATTATTATTATTATTATTATTATTATTATAAGTATTCTGCCTGTCGGCATGTCCTGGTATTTTTGGACTTCTATCATTCCCTCTGAAACTTTGGTCACGTTTCATTTCGTTAATTTTTTTCGTTTCACTACACGATGCAACTATCATTGATGTGCTACTACGCCCCATTTTCCCCTACCAACGGCTTTTCCCCAAATTTATAGATAAATGAGAGATAAGTGAACAAACACATCAAATAGCAAACTTTAAGGTAATCGCTTCAGGAAAAGTAAAAAGAGAACGTGAGAGAAATAAATAAATTTGTATGCGTAATGCAATCCATCGCTGAATCTTGTCACAGGTAACAGCAAATGATGTTGGTTGCCTTCACTGCAACTGTGCTTCCGGGTACACCAGTCTGGTAACACTGAAACATACTCAATGCAAACAACAGTTCCAGAATCTCTTTATTTTTTTTTAGCTTTTAGGGCCGTGTTTCTTGCCCTCTTCCTGTGAGTGTGAAGTGTTTTAATTGCAGTGGATTCCTTTAATTTCTTCAAAGTTTTACCTAACCTATTTTATCCTTGTGTTTTAAGCAACATTGCGTTATAAGCTTCTACATATGTTAACTGTGAGAAAGTACATGCCTAGTTTGACAGACAGAAAAAAATGTGGGTTTGATTTAAAAAACACTTGTTATCTGGGATAAATACTCCTTCCAATCAGCAACAAGAGACGCTGACTGCCACACATATTAAACTTTCATCATCCAGATGTGTGTACATATTTGAGCGGGGATGATCACTGTTTCCAAATTTGCCTGTTCAGAGCATGGTGTCTGTATTTAGCAGAGGTGTTGAATCTCGCGAGTTTGAGGTTTAGTAAGGTCGAGGTCGAAATGAGATCGCGAGTTCGAGGTTGGTCGAGGTCGAGGACTAAGTGAGATCGCGAGTTCGAGGTTTAGCGAAGTCGAGGTCGAAATGAGATCACGGGTTCAAGGTTGAGCGAGGTCGAGGTCGAGGTCAAAATGAGATCACGGGTTCGAGGTTGAGCGAGGTCGAGGTCGAGGTCGAAATGAGATCGCGAGTTCGAGGTTGAGCGAGGTCGAGGTCGAAGTGAGTTCGCGAGTTCGAGGTTGAGCGAGGTCGAGATCTCATCTCAAGTTTGAGGATGAGCGAGGCCGAGGTCGAAGTGAGATCGCGAGGTCGACCCCGAAGCCCTGTCGCCAGGTCGAGCTTGAAATTCGTTGGCGAGGTCAAGGTTGAAGTTTTAAACAGAAACAGAGGGGTGTCGAGGTTTAGTGGTTAGTCACTGAACAAGCTGGTTATTAGAGTTATTAGACTCAAAACCTAGTCGATCTCGAGATCTTGTCCATTCTTGAGTGATACATTTTCAAATGACTTCATTATTTAAATGAAGTCTCATCAATCGAGAAGGTCTCGAGATCACTGTCCATTGTATTTCATAGTAATTTGTAAAGACTAAAAACTAGTGCGCTATGTTTTGGAAAATGAAAAAAGTGGTGGCAAGCGCGAGGAGGGTCCTTAACGGTGCAGATCACCCCCGCCATCTTGGTATGGCCTTTGCATTGATTTACACGGAAATTGTTTTACTCATCTTATGTCTCTCAGAAGTAGAACATTTAAGTTCCGCTTTCACGAAATTTGTCTTTGTGGTTATTTTGACTGTTGTATAGATTTGGTTTGTGAAGTTTCTTCAAATATATAATTATAATGTATTATTAATAGTTTGCTATATAAATCACAATATGTTAACGTGAAATTACACTGTTCGTGTGTAAAATATTGCATTTCTATGAAATAGCATGAGTAAAAGAGAACATGACGATAAACTGGGCAAAAACGGAAGTTAAAGGCTCCTGAAATATATAAGACGAGTAAAACAATTCCCATGTAAATCAATGGAAAAAGCGTACCAAGATGGCAAGAGTGATCTACTCCGTTAATGGTGAAGGTGGAGGCCCATTCATCCGAGGCTGTGTGGGTTGAATTGAATTTTCTTTATGGCTTTAGGCATCTAAAGCTCAGGCGGGATAGGAGAGGGAAAAAGATTCGGGAAGGTGTCGACCAGGGACTAAGTTAAAGTTTCTATCTTGGCATTTGCCTGGTGTGAGTGAGGAAGAACTATGGAAAACATTAGTCAGGATTGTCGGCCGCTGGGATTAAACCCATGACCTCCCGAATGCTACGCCAAAGCTCTACCACTAAGCTACGAAACCGTATGGGTGTTTTAAGTTTTAACACTGTTTGCACTCCGCGTTTGAAATTACGGTCCCTACGTGCTACTACAGAAGAGAAAAAAGTAAAGTAAATTTATTTCTTAAGGAGGTCCCTTGATAGCGAAGCTATAAGTAAAAGGTACCTTCCCGCTCATTCTGTCCGTCCATTTACAGAAATGAAATCTCAGGAACTACAAGAGTAGAGAGGTGCGTGGGGTGTCGTTGGAAAGGTTTTTATCTAACTGACTCTAACTAACTAACTAACTCTATGGCTTATGGAACTCGCAAGTTCATCGCCGCAGTAACAAACGTTCGCCTTTGGATTCTATCCTGGGCAGTATCAAGCCAGTTTTCATCACGAACACCTACTTCTCGAAGATCTCTTCTAATATTGTCCTCCCAACGACGTCTCGGTCTTCCCAATGGCCTCTTTCCATCGGGCCTTCCAACCAGGATTGAATATAATCTTCGTTTTTCCCCCATCCGAGCTACATGCCCTGCCCACCTTAGTCGTCTCGATTTCATTATTTTTACAACATCTGGTGAATCGTACAGTCCGTGGAGTTCTTCATTATGCAGTCTCCTCCACTCTCCAGTCATCTCGTCCCGTTTTGGCCCATATATCTTTCTCAAAACCTTATTTTCAAATACACGTAATTTATGTTCATCTGCTAGGATCGTACTCCAACTTTCGCAACCGTAGAGAATTACCGGCAGAATAACCGTTTTGTATATTTTTAATTTCAATTTCCTTGATATTAATCGCGATGTTAGAAGTTTTTGGACTGAGTAGAAACATGCGTTCCCCGATACTAAGCGACTTTTTATTTCTTCCGTGACCTCATTTTTGCTTGTTACGTATGCTCCCAAGTTTTTAAATTTGTTTACTTTCTCTATGACCTCATCCCTAATTCTTATGTTTTTAATTCCTTCATTCCCTGTGCTTCGGCTTGTTACCATGTATTTTGTTTTATCTATGTTTACCTGTAGACCTATCTCATCGCACGCTTCTACTAAGACATTGGTGTTGCTTTGTAGTGCATCTATATCGTCCCCTATTAAATCCACATCATCCGCGTATACAAACAGTTGATTCAAACCATTCAATGACAGTCCCTTTTTGTCCCCTTTAATTTTTAAAATCGCATATTCTAACGCCAAGTTAAACAGTAGTGGTGACAAGGCATCGCCTTGTTTCAATCCGTTGCGAATCTTGAAACTATCTGACATATTATTACCTATCCGTACTCTGCTTATGGGGTCGCTGAGACACATCTTCACTAGTTGGACCAATTTTTTCGGTATTCCAAATCGTATCAGGATACTGTATAACTTTTCCCTTTTGATAGAATCATATGCTTTCTTAAAATCAATGAATAGCTGATGAACCGTCCCATTGTATTCCCATTTCTTCTCCAAAATTTGTCTCAAAGCAAAAATCTGGTCCAACGTGGATCTATTTCTTCTAAATCCACATTGGTGATCTCCAATTATTTCATCTACGTATACATTTAGGCGTGTTAACAGAATATTACTTAATACCTTGTAACAAGTTGGAAGTAACGAGATTCCGCGGTAATTATTGCATTCCGACTTATCGCCTTTTTTGTAAATCGGAACAATTATTGATGTTTTCCATTCCTTTGGGAGCTCCTCCTTTCTCCATATAGCACTTATCAATTTATGTAGTTCCTTGATTAGTGCCGTTCCTCCTGTTTTAATTAATTCGGCTGGAATATTGTCTATTCCTGGTGATTTGAAATTTTTCAATTTCTTAACCGACATTTCGATCTCGATCTCGCTAGGTTCGGGAATCCACGGTTCTGCGGTATGGATTTCAAATTCCTCTGGTTGTCCCCCGCTGTGTACATTAAGAAGTTTGTCGAAATAACTTTTCCACACATCGACAATTTTAGTCGGATCCGCCTGAAGATCTCCACGTTCATTTCTAATCATTCCTAACCTCGGCTGGTAACCTTTTCTTAACGAGTTTACCCCTTTGTATAGATCTCGTATGTTATTTGTCTTCCCGTTTTCCTCAATCTCCTGAATCTTTTGCGTCAGATATTCTCGCTTTTTGTTTCTGAACCCTAGTGTGGCGTTTCGTTTCGCGTTACTGTAGTGGTTGGTATTTGCTTCGCTTTTATTACTTAGCCATCGTTGCCTTGCTTGTTTTCGTTCCTCATGAAGTTTAATGCATTCTTCATCAAACCAAGGTTTGTTTTTCTGTTGTTTCTTCTCACCTACGCGTTCCTTCGCTGCGCTCTTAATTGTTTCACGAATTGCCTCCCACATCTTACTTACATCAATTTCATTATTAATATCATCATTATTATTACTCGAGTCGGCTAGGATTTCGAACCTATTTGAGAGTTCGAGTTGGTAATCTGCTCTTATGCTCGGATTATTTAATAGTTTCACTTCGAATTTCAGTTGTTTTGATCCCTTGCTTTCTCTGTTCGCGATGCATAACTTTTCCCTTACTTTTGTGATCACTAATTGATGGTCGGTGTCACCTTCCGCTCCTCTGTACGACCTAACGTCCATTATGTTCGTGTGTCTTCGTCTGTCTACTAATACGTGATCGATCTGGTTGAGAGTTTTGCCGTCCGGAGATACCCACGTGTATTTGTGTATGTCTTTGTGTTCAAAGTACGTGCTCTTTACCAGTAAGTTTTTCGAAATCGCGAAAGTTATCAGTCTTTCTCCATTGTTGTGCCTCAGGGAAACAAAAATGAACTGTGCTCAGTTGCGCTATCAAGTCACCTAGTGTGAGTCAGGAATCCCTCCGAACATTTGTACTAAAAAACTGAAGTCATGTCAGTCGGTGACTCAAGTTTGAAATGGCAAGAAACCCCATCTTGAGTGTGGTTTCTCCAGGGTTCTTCCTTTAGTCACAACAAGAAAATGCTGGGATGTTACCTAATTTAAGGTCGTAGATTCTTTTCTCGGAAGAGTGCTTGGCTGCTTGCTAAGTTACATCTTTCCGCAGACTTGTAACGAGGTTAACCATATATGCGTGTTCAAGCCATTAAGTAAGTTGAATAATGAAATAAGTAAATTCATACAACCCGTCACGTCACAATAACCAAAGATTGTCTGATTATTTCATTGATCCAGACACGTGTTTTGATCAAAACTTTGTGAAGTAACCTTATTTATTATGGAAATTTTACATTTTCTTTTACTTATATTTCGATAGATAAAATGAGTTTATGGGCGGTAACAGCATTACGGCTTACGCCCGTCACGATACGAATTATATTTTTATGCAATACATTTTTTTCTCGTGTGTTCTATAGTTCATACTTCATAGTATTCCAGTTTAAATCGCCTGACTAATGTATACAACTCTGGCTACAGTAAATCAATGAGCTGAAGTTCATTAGAAAATAGATCTAACTATAAACCAGAAGTTTAACTACTCAAGTCAAATCAAATTCAAAACTAGTATTTTCCACTCGAAATTTTACCTTAAAAGTTAAACTTATCTTTAAAATAAGACAGTTGATGACTCTCGTGTCGTGACTCGTGACACGTAATGTTCAATTATAGACATTGATTCGTGATTCCTCCTCAAATTGTCCTGCGTTTAAACATTTATTTACTTCTAGGTAAAACTAGATCATATTACTCATTTGGGTGCACGCCATCGTTGTGCACACAGATTCTTTTCTTCTTACCCAATGAACGTAAAGAATTGGCGATACTTCTCTTCGAGTCCCCTCATTATAGGGCCTTTGGCAAAAAGGATGCTTTTTTCAGGTGAATAGATAATTATTTCAAAACACAAGAATGTAAGAATTTTAATGCTACTTGTGGTGCTCTGAAATCGTAGCAGCACTGTAAATCTTATGATATCAAGAATACGAAAACTATTTTTCTGCATATTGATTTTCCTGTATACTTTCACTAAAGTGCTGTGTGCTTCATCTTTTTAAATTAAAAGGAAGTGCTTTGTTTTGCATTCTTAAAAAAGAAGGACTGCGAGAGAAGTGAAACTTGCCTTCGGTTTCATAAACAGCTGTAGCTTAAAGTTTGGACAAACAAAGAAGTGCTGTTCCAATATTCAGACTTCATTTCGACTAGACTATTCAACGGAAGAATGTTATCCGCAGCAGGGATGTAAAACATTGACCAGCGGGAATGCTTAATAGTTACATTGAAATCCCACTCACACAACTAAAATTCGCACACAACATACAAATATAAAAATCATTTTTCAAGATACGTAACTTCACTTTAAAATGAACAACTACGTATTCCGAGATAATTCAGTATCCCAGATAGCCCTTGTCTGACTAAAGTACTAATTTTAATTAAGAATTTATTTATTTTGAAATAGACCGAATATTTATTTATTTGTTGAATTGAATTTGAATTAAATTTGTAAGGCTTTTACGCAACTTTGGCTCAGGACGGATATATGATGATGGGAAAAATTGGTGGAATGAATAAAGTGGGAAGAAACTGGAACAACCCTAGAAAACCCACCCAGACGGGATTTGACATCCACAAAGCAGACATGGCATCAGCCGGGATCGAATCGACGATCTCCAGCACCAGAGGTGAGCGCTATACCGTTTAGCCACCGCGCTCGGAACTTATTTGTTCCGAAATGTTCTATTAACTAGTCTTACACAGTAGGTGTTCATTTCATTGTTCAATTTCCCGAGGTCGGACCTCGCGAGGTTCAACCTCGACCTAGGTTGACCTCGACCTCAAGCCGTGAGGTCGAGGTTGAGTGAGTTCAAGGTTGAAATTCGATCGCGAGGTTGAGGTTGAGTGAGCTCGAGGTCGAGGTTAAGGACGAAATGAGATCGTGAGTTCGACGTTGAGCGAGTTCTAGGTCGAAGTGAGATCGCGAGGTCGAGGTCGAAGTGAGATCGCGAGGTCGAGGTCGAAGTCATGTCGCGAGGTCAAGGTTGAGCGAGGTCGAGGTCGAAGTCCCGTCGCGAGGTCGAAATTGAGCAAGGTCGGGTCCAAATGTACACCTATGGTATTTATGCACCAAACCTCATCACTAGAATCTGCTAGAACACTGAGTACTTCACTATATTTATAAATTTAAAAGCTGGGAATTGCAGCAGTATTATTTCAGTATATATTTGGTAGGATGAAAACTACGATAATCCTTCAGTTCAGTCTGTGATTATAAGTAGCGACTTGCTTTGCTTCGCTTGGGCCTCTGCCCCCAAACCGCCATCTGGGGGTCTTGAGGGGCTTGGCCCCTTTTTTTCTTCACTTAATTGTGTTGGTTTAGTTCGTACTCCGATTAGTAATTTTTTTGGTCACAAACATATGCAGGGAAATGTTCATATTTCAAGATGGCGGGCGAAAGTACGAAGAAACTGTCCACCCACCGGTTAGGGTAGCTGGAAGAGATGGAGGTCTTGGAGGTATCATACGTTGGACACAACAAAATTGTGGTGTCCAAGTCAAGGACACTACCAGACTCAGGGGGGAAAATGCTCAGAGAAGATAAAGAGCGAGAAAAGAGAATGAGAGATCACAAAGTGAAGGCGACCGATTTTTCACTAAGGGACCTTAATCTTGCCACTGGGATCTAAAATAGCCCAATGGGGTCTTTTTATATTGAAAACATTGGACACAAAGCGATTTTTCACTATTGGACCCTTATATGGCCCTGGGACCCAAAATGGCAGAAAGGACCCAATGGCGCCTATTACTTTGAAAATATTGAATACAAACCATAAAGTTATAAAACCTCTCCACTAGAGTCAGGATTCGCGCTGCTGACGCGGCGCCACTTGAAAGTTGAGCGAGAGAATGTTTGTTTGACAACAACACATATTGTGATTAGCTATCATATGGCTGGTACACTCTTTGGCATTGTTTTTGTTGATTAGTTTGTATTTGAGAAGAAAATGCCGATCTCCTGTGCAGCTTACGGTTGTACTAAGCAATATAAGAAAGGAAGTGATGTATCGTTTCACAAATAAATGATCATTTAATATTATTCCGTGAAAAACGTTTCATTGTGTAAGACGCTCTTTCGTGTAGTTTATGTCTGCTAGAAATATAAAAGTAAACACATCTTTGATTAGAATTATTTGATGCGAAGGTATTTTATCGTGTTTGATCCATAGTTATAAAAGTGTCCATCAATATCAAAGAGAAATATATATATATAAAAAAAGTATTCTTACATTCTGAAATAATGGATCGTTTTCATTTAGTCCTATTCTTAATAAAGTGGTAATATTCGTAAGCTTTGGTAAACTTTATTTTTATATGGGTCAGTCTAGTAACTTTGGACTTCGGCCCGTCACGATTCGCCTTTTGCTGTTAAAATCCACACCCATGCCCCTGCCGGCTAGTGATGAGAACAAGAGAGTCGGTCTTGCAGTTTCGGTCTGATACCGATGGAAGACCAAGGGATGCAAGACCAAGACAATATCTGCAAGACTCGCGCAAGATCAAGACCAGCCTGCAAGAGTCTTGCACACGCACTATTTTAATACTTTTAAAACTTGGAAAGGAAGGGGAAATCATTATATCCTTCACTTGAATTTCTTTGGCTTCTGTAAAAAATACCACTGGCGTGAACGTGTTCCCAGTTGTGCAAGTTTTGTGAGTGTATCTGAGAATCATGCCGCTGTTACTGTAGCATAAACGTCCTTTTCAGAATCGGTTGCTGATATGTTCTGTCCAGTTTTGTGGCTCAGTGCATGAAAGCAATACCCACATATTTGTAAAAAATGATATAATGCTAGAAACGTAACCGTTAAAATATCACCCCCTGAAACTATGAATATTGTTTAAGTAATTACAATCTAGTGGGCCCGGCCATAAGGATATATGCTTTAGCCCCAGTTCACACATGTGGTGCGGGAGCCGTGCGGCAACACACGCTGTGGTTTGTCTGCGAACACTCTGCGGCGTTCTAGGACGAATATCAGTTTAAAGAACTATCGCAATGGATGCGCACGTTCGTGCAATAGTAGAAATAATTTTCTTATGTATGAAATTTCGACTTTCTCTTTTTATTTAAATTAAGAACATACGTTTTAAAATAAGATCAGTGGTCCTATTTCCAAACCGATATATTTTTATTTAAAATGAAATAATGTTGATATTTCATTTGTATGAATATTATTTCTCAGTGCAAAAATAAAAACTGCTTTATTAATTTTAAGAAACCGTATTTTACAGTGCATTTACGAGCAAGAAAATTCGTAAACAATTCCATCCATATTATTATTATTATTATCATTTTCATTGGACTACTTCTAGCATATAGTGAGAATATTGTACGTGCAAGTGTGGACATTTTAATGTTCTGAAGGTAGTCTCATGTAGGAGGGAGTGACAGTTTATATGGGGAGGTGGTTTGCTGCAGGGTTGGCTGGTTTAAACCAAGGTGGTTTAAACCAGTTCTTTTTTTTAATATCAATTTGTTTAAACCAATAAATAAATAAATAGAAGCAAAAATGCCACAAATAGTGTGAACTTCATGGTGACGATTTCACATATTAAACTATCTACGATAATTTTATATTCTTTTCGCCTTGTAATCAAGGGGTCCCGGGTTCGAGTCCAGGTGGGGGGCAATCGCTCTCAGGTGCAAACCGAGTACTGGCTCGGATTCCACTTTGAGCTGTAGCTGTAGTTCCTGTCCTTCATAATCTCGCTGTTGCATAAGAACTTTAAAGAGAAACAAACTTACTCCTATCCATATGTAACATAAATGGGACTGCATAGTCCAGTAGTTAGAGCGTTTGACTCATGTCCGCGTTGTCCTGGGTACAATTCCCGGCTGGAGTTCCACTTTTCGGCGTCCACCCAGTGTCGAGGCAAACTGGGGAGTCACGTGAGTAAAGAAGTGACGGCCACACTCGGTCTAGAAAGTGCCTGATACGCCTGTTCGGGTTTAGGTGCATGGAGTTCTGACCACACAGCCGTCACCCAGGCAGTTCTGCCAAACACGGATAAATGGCGTTGGGGCAGGCTCAGGGCCTATCGGCCTGTCACGCCAGTGATTATTATTATTTATATGTAATATAAATAAATAAAGCAAAGCATTTAAACAAAAAAACTTTCTTTGGTGGGGTCAGTTTTTGCCGTTGCTACCATTATTTTGTTTAAGTACATATTTTTTCCTAGATTATTATTTAAAGGCTGACAATTTTTAAGTCCCTCTTGGACTCGAACTCTATCACTTCGAAGAACCTGTACTGGCCGATTTATATTTTTTTCCGAGATTAATATCAAGTAACTGGAAATTAAAAATATACAGAACTGTCATTCTACCGGGAATATTTTACAGTTGCGAAGAAAGTTGGAGTATGACCTTAACAGATGAACATAAATTACGGGTGTTTGAAGTTAAGGCCCCGAGAAAAATATACGGGCCAAAACGGGATGGGATGACTCGAGAATGTAGAAGACTGCATAATAAAGAACTCTACGGAGTCTACGACTCACCTGATATAAGAATGATGAAATCGCGACTACTAAAATTGGGAGGACATGTAGCTCGTACGGGAGAAAAACAAAGACTATATTGCATCTTGATTGAAAAGCCGAAGGGAAAGAGACCGTTGGGAAGATGGAGACGACGTTGGGAGCATAATATTAGAAAGGGTCTTGGAGAAATAAGTGTTTGTAGTTGAAACTGGCTTGATCTTGCCAGGATAGAACCCGATGGCGATCGTTTGCTACTGCGGCGATGAACTTGCGAGTTCCGTAAGCCATAGAGCAGGTACGTAAGTAAGGATAACATCATTTTTCAATACAAAATAAGTTATCAATTTAAACCTCCAATTATTCATTTTAATATTCGGTCAGACTTTATTTAATTATTATTATTGTTGAGCTTATAATTCTCTACTTAAAATAGAGAAAAATATGAAGAATCTCCGTTTTTATAATCGAACAATTGAGATAAAAAAAGAATAGATTAAAAAAATCAAAAGAGACAAACCGCACGGCTCCGGTGCCGCTAGTGTGAACCATCCAATGTTGTGCAATGGCCCGTAAGGAATTTGCGGCTGCCGGACGGTCCCAGCAGCCGCAGTATGTGTGAACCACTCCATTTATTTCAATGACCCATAAGCTTGCGTGAGGCTGCCGCACAGTCGCCATACAGCTCCCGCATCGCATGTGTGAACCGGGGCTAAGAGTTTCCTGTCACCTCTATTTTCTCGGAATAGCTTGTGTGTGTTATTGGATTCATGCACGTAGTAGCCACAGAGTTCTTATTACTTGTTCTCAAGTTTCGTGTGAGTCATCCTAATCGAAGTCCCTTTGCTCCCCCCATCCACACACATGCAGAAAGAAATTAGTAATTGGTGCCTGGCTACGATGCATTCACACGTTCTGAAACAATGAGGATTTCTTATCGCGAAGTCGCCAAAGAAATTAGATACCATTCTGCAGGTTGTAAATTCTACTGTAAAAAAGTTATTGTAATTCTACTGTAAATTCATAGATTGTTATTTTTTAAATAAATATACAAGGTGTATCTTAAGTCTATTTACAGCACTTGTGAGTTGATTAATGACATGAAAACAGACACACGACAAAATGCAGAAAACGACTTCTATTCCTATATATGGACGATAGAAAGTATGGAAAACTGAAGTGTAAGCCCCAAATTTCGAAAGTATTCCTCGCAGGGCTGATGCGGCATTCGATCGTAAACTAAGTAAAACATAGTTCAATCTTAATACGCAACTTGCATCCTTATGCAGTGCGAGGGACACACGAAGGATTCTCCAAAGGAAGCCGTGGAAACTCGAAAATTCCGTAAAACAAATTTACTTCCTCTGGTAAATCCTTATGCATCTATTGCACAAAATCATTAGTTCTACATTTGCATATACGTTTACTTCAGTTACGATGGAATGCCGCATCAGCCCTGCGATGAATACTTTCAATCGCCCATATCTCGGAGCAGAAGCCGTTTTCGTCATTTCGTTACCTGAACTTTTATGTGTTTTCATGCGAGGAATCACCTCCCAGGTATTGGAAACGAGCCGAAGTTTGTAAAGAAATTATGTTTTGTTGGAGGATATATAGTGTTATTAGTGGTTTTCATTTAAAACATACAAGATTCTTTCTTTTGTGTTCACTTCAGAAAGCCCATAAGAACTATGAATTTTAATTTATATATCAACAAAAGCTAAATAATATAAAATATACAGATCTCATGCAATTGTACAAGACTTCTTTCTGTTTTCTCGATAAACTTTGGAAAATTCATTACGTGATTGTTCTTTACTGTTCTTTGGGGTACTTACGACTTATGTACACTAAACTTACAATAGAAGGAAAAGTTTCTGTTAAGGATAATTTGGATTAAGGGTAAAAGGAAGTCTGATGTCCTGGCTTTTCTGATGTTAGGTTTTTCGTGGTATGATTTATTGATTCAGATAGAGGTGGATTATGGCCAGTTCGGAGTCTGTACTGATTTGTGTAACCAAGTCTTTGTGTTCTAAGCTACTAGTCGATGTTATAAACTGTCTGTTGATAGCTATATGTTATTGGAAACTAACAAGGAAGGGTCACGGTTCTCAAACACAAAAATCCTATTCACACCTAATACTTCGCAAGCAACATAACGATATATGTAGATTACCAAAATTTAAGGTGCCATAGTCCAGGGGGGAGGGGAGCTAGCGGCTCCGGAACTTCGAATGTCACAAAAATGTAGACCTATATAAAGGCATTAGTGACGTTGTAATGGAATATCTTGAGAAGTAATCAAGAAAAAACTTCAACAACATATAACTGACCACAAGTAGCAAAAACTATAAGCAGTGTTGCCATCTAGGAAGCAGTGTTGCCAACGTGGAACAAAGTTACATTTTTAAAATAGCATTATATACCAATTAATGCACAGTGGGAAAGTACTGGCATTAGAAAAGAAAACAGTACAAGTTGATTGCACATTGTTGCAAACTATGGAAGATATATCACACCAACACGATGATTGAAACACTATCGTATCAGCTTTAACAATGTTCTTTTGTTTGTTACTAGTGCCTTTTAAATGCATCTTACTTGATACGTGGTTCCATTTAGTGATGACAATGCTTTCAACATTCCCCAACTCTCTGTAGTATACGCGCTGATTAGCGTTTTGACTGTTATTCCAGAAACCAGCATATTGGCCTGTGCCCCACATATACGTTCTAACCCGACAACTTTCAGCTCATATATCTTCCATAGTTTGCAACACTGTGCAACCAACTTATAGTGTTTTCTTTTCTCTTGCCAGTACTTTTCCACTGTGCATTAAATGGTATATAATGCTATTTTAAAAATTGTAACTTTGTTCTGCATTGGCAACACTGCTTCCTAGATGGCAATACTGCTTATGTTTTTTGTTACTACTTGTGGTCAGTTATATGTTGTGCAAGTTTTATTTTGATTACTTTTCCCGTTTTCAAGATATTCCATTACAATCTCACTACGGCCTTTATATACATTTTTGTGGCATTCAAAGTTCCGGAGCCGCTAGCTCCCCTCCCCCTGGACTATGGCACCTTAAATTTTGGTATTCTACATATATCGTTATGTTGCTTGCGATGTATTATGTGTGAATATAATTTTTGTGTTTGAGAACCGTGACCCTTCCTTGTGAGTTCTATTCTATGTTTTATGCTACGGAGAATTGGGTCTGAATAAAACAATAGTTTTTGCAATACACTTGGTAATTGTTTGTCACCTCTAGATAAAGTTGCAAGGAATATTACTAGATTTTGGATACAACGCAAAAGTTACTTTAGAGTAAGCTAGAGATATCAGGCGTGTGGGCTTGTATTAAACACAGAAAGGCTTCAAATTCAGCAGGTTTACTTTGATACATTTGTTCCACGGCAAAGTTTTGCTTCACAAGTCGTAAGTAATTTTAGCGAGCGGTAGTGGGTGAGTTGGTAGAGCGCTGGCGTCGGATTCGGAAGTTCCGTGGATGGAATCCCGCGACCGGCCATTTTGACTGAAGTTTTCTAGGGTTTTCCTCAATCCTACCATGCGAATGCTGGGATGGTACCTTAACTCAAGGCCATGGACCCTAACCTCCCCATTGCTGTCCCAAGCCTTAGGCCAGAGATGCCCGTTAGGTTTAAATAAATTCAAATTCAAATTTCTAAGTAATTATACTTTCTATCACCCTTCTACCACACCTCGTTTGAGCTATGCCTAGTGTCATTATCGTCAATTCTGTTGGTTTGTGGATATGAGTGCCTCTTTGGCGAAAACAACAAGACTAAGTTTTAGTTAAACACAATATCTGTGTATGTTTGGTCTTCCTTTGGAACTTACCTGGAGCACGGAGAATGAACGAATGGTAAATAATTGAAACCGTGTCTAGAAGATGACAGAGAGCACACATTTATGAATTGTTTCAAGGTAAGAACTTCAATGTCTAAGTTATTTTGGCCATCATTTTCGACAACCCATGATTCCATTCTGTCAAATGTTACGAAACAGTTGTGTGTCTTAAATAGCAAGTAAACTAAAAGTAAAATAATAAAATGTTAGTGAAGTTGTTCTAATTAAACCGAAATTTAACTTCGGTACTTCTATTCCGTACACTTTCATCAAGATAGACAATATTACATTAAAACATATTTCCATTACTATTGACGCATTAAGGCAGGCAATGATACGCATAGCTTTCACTATTTCCTATATCCGGTGTAAAATTTTCGTATGAAACGTATAAACTTCTTAAAAGCAAGACTTGCAAGACACTTGCAAGCAAGACCAAGACCAAGACTGGGCCAGCAAGACCAAGACCAAGACCGTAGCGGTCTTGGTCTTGCTTTTGCTCATCACTACTTCCGGGACTCGAATCCGGAACCTTCGAACTGATGGACCAGCGCCGCAGACCGATAGGCCACCCGGCCGACTGGTTATATGCGTGTAGAAAGATTATATTTGTATAGTTCTAAGCCCATAACGTACTGTTGAATTTTATTGATGGCTTTAGACACCTAAGGCTCAGGCCAAGATAAGGGAGGGTAAAGGATTCGGGACAGGGCCTATGTTGAAGGAGTCATCCCTGCATTTGCCTGGTGTACATGTGCAAAAAAATCTAGAAAAACTCAGTAAGGATGGTCGGCCGCTGGAATCGAACCCATGACTTCCCGAATGCTACACCAACACTCTACCACTGAGCTACGGCGGCTCGGTAAGTAATGTGTTGAAAGGACTTGTTAAATAATTAAGAACAATGATGATGATGATGAGTGTTCTGCTCGAAGGTAGATCTTGACTTGAAGATTCCAGAGCTAGGTAAGCCGATGATGATTTACCATTGCCTTTCATCGCATGAAGATCACGTCCTAAGGACGGGACCTGCAGTTTAATGTGGATTCCGAACCACTTGTGTTCCCGGTGGGAATCTAACCAGGAACACCCTGATTACACTATTAAGAATAATAGAAACAAATTTAGCATCGCAACAAAAATAGATAAGAAACGCTTCTTATCGGTCACCCTGGTCGGTAAGAGGAAAACTCGTGAATTCTATATACCTTATATACCTGAAGTCAGACACATTAATGTACTTAATAGATATGACTATTCGTATTGTTTATGATATGAAGTCAAAACGGAACATTTGAAAAGCTAGAAAAAACAACGTCGTTTTTAATAGTTTTGAAACAAAGACTTTTACTCTAAATTTAAATTTATTCTTCTTCATACTCAAATAAATTTTCCGGCATCTTCTAAGCTAACCAGGGAAGCCAGTTTCTTCTTCTTTTTTATCTATATAATGACACTTTCCATAGATGGTAGGACTTAAATATCAAGTTAAAGCCATCCGAACACAAGAGATAATTTTTATGTACATTTTAATGACATACGTCTTGTTTCAATATGTATGTGAAAATTGCCGACTACTAGTGTATGTCCGACGACCCGTGCCCATACCCTATTTTCAATTGTATAATTTTCTTTGTAAATTTATGCAGGTAAGCCGTTGGTTGTATAAATTACAGAATTAGTATTTTGTGTGTGTAATATTCATGTCGCTTGTGTTGAATCCCTAATGCTGTATAATATTTTTTTTAAAAAAATAAGTTATGTGGTTTTAAGTATCAACATTATATTGTTTTATTTAACAGGGATTGCATCTTCAGCATAGGCCCTGGCTACGGGTTACCTGAATCATTTACCCTCTCCTATCCCGGCCTGAACGTTAGATGCCTAAAGGCCATAAATAAAAATGAAACTTTAACAGCAAAAAACCTTTTTTGAGTAAAAAATAATATTTATCAAGAACGTTTTATATAAGTGATTTTTTATATTAAATTATAAATAATATTGATCAATTTAATTAGGAATCGTTTGTATCTTACTTGTTGAACTTAACTAAGGTGAAGTCTATTGCGAATTCACAATTAGAAATATCGTGCGTGGCACATACAAATGATATAATACCAGGCAGTGCACGCCTCGCTGTTTCATCCCTGGAAAACAGAGAAACAGTTGAATGTTCAACTTGCGACACGCTGGAAATTAAAACGCAGACGGTGGTGCAATTTCTGCATCAAGTGGAGTTTTATAACTCTTATGATATAAACCGATTTTTCACATGTAAAATTAATAACAGATACACATAATGCAAGTGCAGCTTACACGAAGCAAATGAAAGATTAGCGCAATGGTTGGTAGCCGTGAATTAGCTGTGTCACGAAAGGATGCAGCAGTCATTCAATGTAAACGCAGTTATACAGAAAGAGGCAACTTTGATTCATGAATGAACACAGTTATTCAGTGGAACTGTGATAGTTGGAAAATTGAAAAGCCCCCACAATGATTGCGTAACGGATTTCACGTTATTTCCAAAAATTCTGTGATGGAAAGTCGATAAATGTTTTAAACAATATTTAACACACACTTATTCATAAAAATATGTACATATACACAGCCGGATATAGTGGGTGCAACATCGCGACAGCTTATGACGGATGCAATAACCATAGCCGGATGTAAATATATATATATACGAAGACTGGTTAAAATAACGCAAATCAAAATTTTTAAACACATCTGAACAAAACTTTGCGCAATTTCTTTATTTGACAAATGAAGAACATAGATAACATGCAAAAACAAATATTTGACCCATGTATACAAGGATTGCAAAGCAAGAACAGCAAATCTTCATTTTTCAGCATATTTTAAGAAAGCTTTCCGCATCTTCTTAATTTTCCAAGACAAAAACCATGGATTACGTCCGAAACAAACATATTTTAAAAAAAATGAAAATCTATACGAGGTTTGCTCAAAATACGCAAATTCAAACTTTTCAAAATAGAACAACTTTGCATACTTTAATAGTTCGACAATGGAAGAAAAAACATGAAGTACATCCGAAACCAAATTTTTCACCTATATATATAAGAGTTGGAAAAAACGCAAATCTACACTTGCAACATATCTTAACGAAACTTTGCACATGTTCATATTTTGACATAACAAAAACATAGACTACTCCCGAAACTAAACTTTGACCGATATATACGAGGTTTGGTCGAAATTCGACGAATCCAGATTTTTTTAACATAGCTGAACAAGCTTTGCACAACTTCCTAATTTTACAAGAGGAAGAACATAGTCACAGTTCGAAACGGTGAACGAAAGAAAAAAAAACTAAAAGCTTTCGGATGAATCATTAGTAATAGTTAAGTATAAAATGTTTAAATAGATCCAAATATCCACATCGGCTAGGTAATTTATATATAGAAAATCGTTACTAAAATTCAATGCAACAATTATTAATCAATAACCGAAATTTGCTGGGTAAAAGTAAAATGTACACCAACAGAACAACCGAAGGTAACAAATAACTCGTACGCCCTTTCACAAGCCCCTTCAAAAACCACATACGCAAAGCGAAAATAAGAGTTTTTAATTTAATTTAATACGATAGAAAGCACATGCCCAATACGAAAAATTGAGTTCTTGAAACTCAAATGCAATTGGAAACACTCACAAATGAAACCAAAACAAATAAAATGAAATGGAAACAAATAAAATCAAACGAAAACAAAAAAAAATCAAACTTGATAAAACATAATTAGAATGTGAACAAATTTAAATAACAACTGGCATGTCCTGCGATATGTTCTGGACGTACCCTTACGGAGAAGATGCTCAAATTGGCTTTCACCCTGCTGATGGCAAATACGAATAAGCGAAGGGAACTTCTGCGCACATTCCTTAACATTGCAGGTGTTATTTCTCCAGAGGCTCTCCTGATGCTCTCCTGAGGCTCTATTAGTGTATAGTGTAGACTTGAGATGTCCCCAGAGAAAATAGTCTAATGTTGTAAGGTCTGGCGATCTAGGCGGCCATTCAACTGGACCCCGTCTACCAATCCAACGTTCAGGAAGAACTTCACCCTGCAAGAACTTCAACTGGACCATGGAACCTTGTCACCATTTAGCCTATCATGATAGACTAAACTCACTAGAAATGACAAAATGAGTATTAAATTCACAAAACATAATGTATCAACCGAAATGACTTAATATTGAAAAGAACAAGGAACGTTCATGTGTATGCCAAATCTAGTTGATAGAACGTACATAATATCCTGCAGGGATATCATCATATGATTCTCTCTGAATTCGTAAGGTTGAATATGACACCTTAAAATGTTGAAATCGAAATTGGGAAAGACGGAATTGGTATGCAGATCCAACAGCAAGAATTCAAATAAATAAATAAATTCAAATCCAAAATGTATTAAATGAATGCATTGTACTTCTCACAGGAGTGATGTTTTTGCGATATGCGTTGTTATGCTTTAGCAATAAGCTACTATTCTGATGGTATCATAATTTTACAATATTTGTTCAATGTTTCTTTAATCAGAGTGAATGGAAGCGTGGGCGCGGCGAATGAATGTGCGCTGAATGTTGTCGAACATTTTGGGCGCATCTCGAATTACTTGGAATCCGTCGTGGTTACGTTGTTGCAGATAATGTAGATCACGAACCACCATTAAATACACAATAACTTTCAAATGTATCCACAAGTAGAAATCCATTGGAGTTAAGTCTAGTGAACGAGCTGGCCAAGAAGTTGGGCCACCCCTTCCTATCTATCATTACTGAAATACGTCATTTAAATGTCTTGGAACTGGTCCACTGAAATGATGTGGAGCTCCATCGTGTATAAACCGCAGATGACGTCGAACATCATCTAGTAGAATCGGACGTTCTCGTTGCAGGAATTCTAGATAGATTTCGCGCGGTTGAGCGATGTGAAACAAAAATGATCCTAAGAGGTTGTTCTCTATCATACCGGCCCAGACATTGACAGAAAATTATCTTTAGTTATTTTGGACGACAATTTGATGTGAGTTCTCCTCTGCCCATACGTGCTGTTTGTGAATATTGATTATGCCATCCCTTGTGAAACAAGACTCAGCTGTAAACAGAATTAATAAAATAAATGCGGGATCGTCTGTAACTTGCCTCACAAACCACTCACAAAAGTTTCATCGCGTGAGATAGTCAGTTCTTTCGAGAGAATGAACGTGTTGTAAATGCCAAGTATATAGCAGTTGATCGTCAAATAGACGCCAAATGAATTTTGGTGCAACGTCTTCTCTGGCAACAACTCTTCGTATACTGATTTCCGGATGTTCGTCTACTACGTTAACTACTTGTTCCTCTTATTCAGTTTGGAGCAAATTTCTATGTCTTCCACAGTCCCACATTGCACTAAAGCTACAAGTTTCCCTAATATGCCTATCAGAGGCAATAAATGTACTTACATTTGGAACCAGGCGATTTGGAAAATATTCTTGATACAGACGTTGCACAACCAAGGCCATACATTAAATGCATATCGGCCATTTCACTAAATGAATACACCATTTTTAGTATAACGCACAAACTATCAATTTGACTCAAAGTCTTCTAGCTGTAAACCGCCACGGGGAGAGTAAGTATTTTCGAACGCGCATTAGAGACGAAATTGGTATTGAAATACGTGTATTCGTGCAGTAGCTTAAGTGAAGCACAGTAATAGTTAAATTTCGTCTGCTTCTAGTGATGTCTGCAGACAATGTTTCATTCTTTGCCAATCGCGAATTACAAGCATAGTGTTCTACAAACAAGATTCTCTGATTTCCTTACTTGCAGCTAAGAATATAATGTCAAAGGTTCTTTTCTACTGTTTGTTTCACGTTCATATCTATGTGTGTATTTATAAGTGAGGAGAGGAGACAAAATAATAAGATCATTAGAATGTGCCCTCTTAAAGCCACTAAGACGATAATAATAAAATTTGTATTATTATTATTTTAATATTATCCACACCTGAAGGATTCACATAATTACTTATGCACGGTGATGTCCCTCGGGGAACTTTCTCTAGTGGAATGGAATGGGAAAGGTAGCGGTCAGTGCCTCTGTTCAATGTATTGCCCCGGTATTCGCATTATGGGACAGGGAATACATGAACATTCTGAACACCTTATGTTCACCCTGAGCAGGATACAAACACGAACCGTTTCCCATGTGCTTACTTCATGTCTCGGATCGTAGCTACTAGTCGCCACCACGCCGTTACGTTATTGTTTTATAATCAAAGTTCAGTAGGATAGCAAACTGCAATTGAACTCTTGCTGCCGGATCTGCATACCAATTCCGTCTTTCCCAATTTCGAATTCAACATTTTAAGGTCATATTCAACCTTACGAATTCAGAGAGAATCATTTGATGATATCACCTCAAGAGATTATGTACGTTCTACCACCTAGATTTGGCGTACACATGAACGTTCCTTGTTCTTTTCAATGTTATGCCATTTCAGTTGATACATTACGTTTTGTGAATTTCATCCTCAATTTGTCATTTCTAGTGCTTTTATCAATGATGATAGGACGATTTTTTGTTCCAAGGTGTACAGTTCGAAATTGTGACAAGGTTCCATGGCCCAGCCGCGATTCTTCACCGAAGGATCGTGACCCGCACAAATTCCACCCGACCAACCGGATAATCTGTTGTTCACAAAATCATCGTCATTCCACTGATAAATGACTAATTGTCTTTTTTGGAAGCAATATTCTAACTGTTGATTGAATTATTATTGTTGTTCGTACTCCTGACAGTTATGTAATCCGGCATGATTTTTAAAAATCAATCCTCATAACAAATCTACTTGAGATATAGACATGCGGTAAACGAATTAGTGTTACCTGTCTAGATATCGTCTCATTTATGCAGTTTTTGCGACCCTACTTTACTTGGAAGAATTTTTGGGAATTCCCTTTTTTCTTTGAGGAATCCCTTGCGCCCTGCTTGGAGGATATACATCATATATACATCTTTGGAAGCCCGGGTAAAAAAAAAATGTATTGTATGGGCGGTAGCAACACTAAGGATAGCCCGGTTGTGACTTTCTATAATATTTTCTGAACCGCCTACTCTCTGATTATTCTTATGCGGCATAATCAGCTTTTAAGTTCATTTTCCCACGCTTTCGGCAGCCTATAGCTCCGAAAGTACTGATTATTCGACATAGATTTTTCAACTTGTTCTTAGTTCGATCTCAGGTACTTACCCTTCAATTTCTGTACGTATTGAGGGAGCACCCTATATATACCCAATAACCTCCAATATTTCCTAATAGCAACAGGAACTTTGAAATAACAGACAAACATGATTTAATACAGAAACATGATATTAACGAATTGAATAGATTACGGAGATGATTTTAATTCAACTGAAGTCGCTGAAATATAGTCATTGACCTGAACAACGACCGTCTGTAACTATACTTCCTCAGACCTAACCAACGATTGTGTTAACAAGTATTTAGGAAAGGATACCATGCTAGAGTATAATTTGTGTTCAATGTATTAAGATTTCGAGTTAGAATTTGACCATAAATGTGTAGAGATATGTAAGGAAATGCTTTTACTATATATGCTTCATGTAATAACTTCTCCATACGTTTATGAGTAAATATATAAAACATGTACCAATTTCCACACCGATTCTATCGAAGTGTTGCGTAAATTTTGCACAAAGTATAAAAGTTGGTAACATATCTTAATTCGTAAGGCTTTTGTGGCCTTAGGTCTTTATACTGGAATCGAAGGATTAGTGCTATAAAGAAACGAAAAGCGAGAGGTTTATAGAAACATTGTTTACGTTTCATTTTAGGAAAGAAGCTAGACTCAGTAGCGCTTTTGACTCACGCCAGAATTTTTGTTGAAGTCTTTCTTGCTGCTAACCCTCGTTAGCCTGTTCACTGCTACAAAGTCTGATAATATAAGTACGAGTACTGTGATTGCTGAACTCGTGTCTCAAAACGAGAGGTCGTAACTGAATAATGTTCCACAGTATTTCACTACATTTTCGGTTCTTCTTTCTTCCGTTTTGGGAAAGAGAGGTGTTTGGAAACTACACGGGTCAGCAGATTTCCAGAAGATTATGATAGCCCATAAAGTTTAAGGGCCTTGTTTTCAACGAAGCCTCGCGGAAGAGTCTTTTGCGCTATTAACATATTTACTGTTGTTTCATTACATACAATTATTATATAACAGGCGTTACGTACTGTTTGTTATGTAGCTTTCTGCATATATTGCTGTTAATATTGTATATGTATGATATTTACGTAACAGCGTCGGCGTGTAATAATCACGCGATGGAGAATTGTTCCTGTGAATGTAGTTATGTGCTATGTATGTGTGCTGTTATGAATAAATCATTCTGGTACCAGGGTCGATGCATGGGAGGCCTTACATGGCCCTACCGAAATAAAATCGTATATATCTAAAAGTTTATGCTAAATTTGTTGGTCACTGCATAGCATATGTTGATCCTCCGTATCAATAAAATGTGGCACCATCACTTGTTCGCAAACTAATGTTTGGTAATATAAAATAGGAGATAGATAATGTTTGTTGTTTCACTTTCACCACCATCACCATAACAATATAATATGCCATATATATTAATAATTATATATATATAAACATTTCACCAAATAATATAAAAATATTATATGAAACAAGATAAATATAAAAGTAAGCAAAAACTGTATAGTGACTTCGATGCTCCACTAAGGGACGCCATATAACATTTTGCACTCTGATGAGGGGAAAATCGGTAGAAGGCTGCTGGTTCTCCTGGTTTTGTCCTGTATACTACGTTGAGCTAGTTTGATGATGGGGTTCGTTGTTTTCTTCACCTGCATGCCCTAGTTATGGATCCGTTAGAGTATAATAGAAATGTGTGTCCCTTTAAATCGAACGAGGCGACCATGGCTGCTTGGTGACATCGGCTTGTTTGTGAGTCTTTTGGAAATGTGAGCTTGATATAAGGGAAATGTGTGAAAGATATAGGGGTTTGAAAGTGCTTTAGTGTTTAGAATTTTAATAGTGATTTTCTCTTTTGCTTCAAGAGAGATTTCTTTAGAAAAATATAGGTGTGGCAAATATGTTAAAATAATGGTTTTACAAGGAGAAAGTTCGTTATTATGAATATGTATGGCAATTAGCGTTCCGTATAAGTGGGAATTTTCGTCTACACAGTTATTAGAAGGAATATCTTAATATGCTGTTCTTGTGAAAAAGTATCGGGTAAAGTGATAGAATTGAAAGCTGTGCCTACATGCTCAATTTGAGATCGTATTAACTTATTATTTCAACACCATATCAATTTACAAAGTCCCATAAATATAAAGGATAATGTAATTAGTACCAGTATACTATGCCAGGCATATATACAAGGTCATTAGTGCGATTTTAGACATCGTTTTCCGAAATTAAAAGAAAAGAGCAAAAGTACTTAATGACTACTCTTTCATAGTGTTTTAATTCGTTTAGGCATTGTGTTGACTGTGCAGCCTAACGCTATGGATACTATAAAGAGGAGTTCTACTACAATTATGAAATTATTAATATATTAGTAATCGAACTCTAAAGGTTGTATAATTTCGATCTAATGACAATATGCATGTCAGTATGCGATGTTACTGCTAGGCCTTGTTTTGGTGAAAGTAGCTCAAATTTGAGGTAGAATTATCTCCGGAAATTCATTAGGAATAAATGCTTTATAAGTTACTAGTTCTTGTATGGGTACAGCTATTAGAAATACGCATTCCATTTTGATACTCTTTTACACTTGAAGAGAAAAGGAAAGAAGCAAGTTTTAGCGTTTAATGAGAAAGTGTTGTCTAGATATTTCCTTAAATATATGTATAAAACTTAATATGTAAGAAAAAGTGTGAGCAAAGTCTCGTGCTAAATATTACTTCTATACTACCATCTATATACTAATAATGCAGTGATAACATTTTTATGCTATTTGCGGCCATTCGCTTATACACGTGTTATGTGAGAATGCTCTCAGAAGTATCATGTTACTATCGACCGTGATGCTTATTAATTGCAAGCTTTACTTGTTTTGTGGGTACGGAATGGCGGACCTCAATACTAAGTTTATTTTAAGGTGAATGTACTTCGTAAATACACTTTCATATTCAAGTATTTTTTCTTCAGAGTGTTTATATTTGTATATTGGAACACACATCGTCAATTGTGTTTGCATGAACGTATCACATAGTTACATAACGGAAAGGAAAAGAAAAAAGCAATATACCTATGTCGGCAACTCCTTCACCTTAATCTACTATTATATATACGTTAACCGTACTACTTTGTTTAAAAGAAAGAATCTCAGCATTTTAACTCGTATGGAGCACTTATATAACTAAAAACTATAAAGATAGATATTGGGTCGCCAGCGATACAATAAACTGTACTATCCGTAGCAATACTTATATAAAAGAGGAGATAACTACACTTAGCTAAAATATCTTACCAAATTGGAGCTTTTTCAAAATAAATGTTTATATAAAAATGTATTTCTGTGGACTAAAGAAAAGAAGCAAACTTAACATGGACTTCGCTCTATATGTAAAAAGAATATCTAACGTAGAAACATATTTCTCTTAAAATTGTGGGTATTCTTTAAAGTAAAATAAAGAAAAGTACTTTCAGTCGGGTCGATAAGTGATTCAAAATGATGGGCGAAATATGGACAGCATGATATTTCCTCCAATGCTTAGTCAATTAAGTATTCCTTTAAGGTCGGGAATAGCTCGAATGTTTTTCGAATCACCACTCTAAAGGACCAGACGCATTAAAAAGCGTCCATAGTTGGCGGGATACTACTAATTTCGTTTCACCATCGTTTGTTGTTTTTCTCTAAAAAATAGAAGAAATTGCTTTTTTATTCGTCTGTTGTTGTACTTTCGAAACCCTACTGCTCTAAATAATGTATTAGTTGGTAGTAAGGACGTACGTAACCTTTGAATAGCAACATCTTCTATAATCCAATTTCCACGTGTATTCCTAATCTTAATCTGGTATGTGTTGTTGTGAAGCTTCTTTAAAATAGTGTCTGGAATTTGAAATGGGGAAGTAAAAGCTTTAGCATCTCCCTTCTTGAAGGATGGGTTGTAAACGAGAATTGATTGACCGACTTGATATTCGTGTTGTCAGTGTCTTTTATCTTAGAATTTCTTCTGTTTCTCATGGTCAAGTTGAAGGTCCTTGGCTACTAATTGTTTTGCGTGTTGCATATTTCGAACGCAAGTAATGTTATCTGTTTTTTCACAAACCATGTCAAATTTACTGTTTGCTGTACCTCTTCGTTGGAAACCTAGCGCTATGTAATTAGCAGAGTAACCCATCGTAGGTCTTATGCTTTGGTTGATACAATACACGTAAATGTCAAGGTAAATATCCCAAGTACGAAGGTCATTTCCTTGTTCTGACATTTTTGTTTTAATCATCGTTTCAATCAGATTATGAGTAGCCTGAATGATCCCTGTTGCGCTGTGTTGGTGCCCCATGAATTTATCTGGAGCCATTCGCATTAAATTACATTGATTTATGTAGTGGGCATTGCGAAATGACATGTTCATGTCACTTTTCAAAGTTAAATATACTCCAAATCGCAGTGTTATTTCCTTACAAATAAAGTTGCAAACTGTTTTAGCACTAATGTCCGGTACTGAATGAAATATTAAGTAACGACTACCTTCGCATATAGCTGAGAGGACATGATTATTGCCGCTGTAAGCCTTGGGATAAATTTCGCTCTAGTCCATTTGATAGGAGGTAAAAGAGGGGTACCTCTATGTGTAATAGCTCTCTTGTGGCAGATGAGTAACTGTTTTGTTCTTCTTGTAAACTGTATATTGGTGAATGCGAGCTGATTGATATTGTTTCAAGTTTTTATGATAATACTTTCTGAAAACTGAACGATAGGGTTTCCTATCACCTCAGTGGTTAGGAGTCCTGGTGCAATGAATGGATTCAAACTAAATGGATATCAGATTTTCTGGTATACAAAGCTTTTTTGTATTAAGTGTGTTATTGCTTCCTGTATATAATGATGTCTGCCAGTTTGAAGTACTTGCTGTTATTCAAAATCTTTCCGTCGGTTTCTGTTTGGGTTTCTCCAGGGTTTCTATAATTTCCTCAAAAATGGGATCTTCTCGTTAATCAGATCTAATATTAAAATCTTCGAACAGAACACCAATAAACTGAGATTGGTTGTTGTTTTAATTTTCTTCTTTTTGTAGATGGTCAGTTCCGTGCGTCTATATGTTTATCCGTGTCATTTCTTCTTTGTTCTTTATGTTCTTCATTTGTAATTGTGGCTATTTTAAGTGGAATATCTTATAAACTATCAGTTTCCATAGCTTGTGGATCATCGTGGTTCGTGTTACGCGTGAAAACATCAATCTAATTTAAATGTGTCGGGCAGAGCCGTAGCGTTAAATTGAATTCACCTAGGAAGTTAAATGACCTTTCGATTTGGCCGTGTGGATCCTTGGCTGTTTTTGCTTTACTCAAGGCTATATTATCAGTGTATAGCTAAATATGAATTACTAAAGGAATCTAAAAAAAATCCTTTACAGGTGTAGACGGATGAATCTCGCGCTCGTAGGAGTCTAGTTTCTTCTAAGAATCTGTATAACACCTTGAGGAAAATCCTAATGGCCTCCATCGCTTTCTGATGAGATCTTGTTGAAAACCCGTCGGCAAATGAATTTTGAGAAGCATCAAAATACTTCAGTGTTCCATTGCGAGAAAATTTACTATTAATTGCTTTAAAGCCAAAAAACTTTCTTGCTGAGATGGCAACGATGTAAAGCGGGTTCCCTTTTTCGTTAACGTGAACAGGGGAAACTAATTCTGCACAATTTGGAATTTGGCCTCTTGCAAAATCACATAACCCTAACTATTTGCGGAGTAACTTTACGCCTTTGGGTGGCATAAAGTTACCAATCGCTGATCGAATTTTCCTGTAATTCCTTGCTTGCTAACGTCAAACCCAAATATGGTTAAATCCAAAAGAAAAAAAATATTTCGGTATGGACAAACGAATTCTAAGTTCTCGAAATTTTAGAAACAGTTTTGGAACTGCTTCTAACACTTTAAAAAGTCAACCCTACTCAATAACATATTGTCCTCATAGTAACTAACAATTTCTTAATCTAGATCTTTTGTAAGCCTATTAATAACAGAACTATGTGGTGAACTTAGGAACAATAAACCCATGGACTTTCGAGTCAAAATAAAGGATCCGATAGAAAAAATATTTAAACCAACGTATTTCTGTGATTTCTCATCAACTTCAACAAAATTAAATGCATTGTTAATGTCGAAATTCACCATATATCTGCATTTTCTTAATTTATACAGTACAGATTCCATGCTAACTTGTATAATTGCTTGTTTGTGTATATAAATATTTAAAGTGCGCATGTCAGCACACATTCTAAATGAGCCTAATGGTTTCTTAACGATTA
>JAGDQP010013075.1:0-20578 GCA_022664845.1 Lepisma saccharinum | reverse complement strand
CACACTATCTCGATACAAGTCTTCAATCTGAGCCTTAATATTAGGCAGTGTGTTAAGTGGTACTTATTTTGAGGTTTTTGCAAATGATTTAATGTTCTTTTGTACGTGTAATTTCTGTTTAATTTACACAAGCAGTCAGTTTATTTTACTATGGTCTACTTGGTGTGCCTCAATCTAGTGGTGTATTAATAAGACAAATATTGGCAATATTTTCTCAAATGTAAAAATAGTTCATAGTTAAGATGTTTGCTTCCAAAATAATCATTAAAGTTACATGCGTTCAATTCCTGGTTGTGATAATATTACTTTTCCTGTTGGTTAATAATATAGTAGTAAATTATATTTATGAAATGACTGAATTATAGAATGTACCAACAAACAGGCAAATTGCTACAGTAGACACAGAATGAAGCCACTGGGAGGTCGAAATGTAGAACACAGTTTACTGTATATCGTTGGGGGAGGGTTCAACAAGCTGTATACGAAATAGGAAGTAATAGATACGGATTTCAAGAAAAAAGGCACAATGTCTACGCGTGAAAGTGAACGAAAGCAATAATAATGTTTTCGTGCCTGGTGGCTGAATGGCAAAGATAGTCGACTGCCGAACGTGAGGTCGTGGGTTGAATTACTTTTTCTGTGGAATATTCAATGCTGAAGTGGCATTGTGTATCCATCATACTGGAACTCAGTAATTATTGTGGGAAATGAGAAGGGCGAAAACATGTTGATATACACTTGCGTGCAAACGAGGATGCAAAATAATGTCCTAGATAGGTGTTCCTACATATAGATGGTGCAAGACAAAAAGCTATAGAAACAAATACAGATAAAAATGTGTTTAATAATGGACACGTCGAGGGACAACAAAAAAGTGCAAGCAAAAGCATGCATTAGAGTACAAGCACTTAATAAATAACGAGCGTGCACAATGTATGCATGATTGGACAACACCTTGTGGAAAGCAATGCTTCACAAGGGTGCAAAATGTTCCAGGATGCTTGTCGTAGTAGTCACTAGCATGCCATGAGTGAAGTAGGAAAGGCTTTAACACAGGATTCGTAAATTCGTTACATATTAACCCGAGAATGCGCTAGATGTTTTCACCTCAGTACAGAACGAAATAAATATCGTGTGCTAGTATGTAGAAATAGATCATAGGATAGAATGACTTGAAGATTCTAAAAAAGAGCTGTCCAGTGGTTGCATATGGTGCGTAGCACGTGGGGAAATATTAGTACCAAACTTGTTCCCCAAACATGGTATTTGTTTCGCGATTACTGGATATCAACTCGTATACAAAACTGTTTCAACAATCAGAAAAAAAATGAATTAGGGGTCAACGGTGGGATTTGGACAAAATACCCACGCTCCGAAGTCGGCTGTTTTAAACACTTGCCCACAACACTAGTATATCAACCAGTACTCTTATATTTTTGGAATGCTGTCTTAGGACTTAAGGCATTGGGTAGCTGCTTGTAAGGCACTGTGTTTACATCAGACCAAATTTTAATTTCTCTTACTCTTTTCATTGATATGCATATTGCATTTCTTACATACTACATTGAACAAATATTAGCCTTTTTATATTAATACATTTTCATTATTTTATTGCGTCGTTTTCGTGTTCAGAAGATAAAATCTTTAATGAACAGATGGCATTTCACCTAAAAAAAATGTCTACATTCCCATTGAAAAGGGCTACCATAAATCCCATCGTTCCAGAACGGAAACTTTTCATATTTTATCTTATGAAAATTCACTCTAAAACAGTGATCCTTCTTTATTTGCTCTTTTGATTTATTGTGTAGACACGAGATAAAACTTTTGCCATTCTTCAAAGTTCTAATGTAAACATTGCTTCATAACCTCAAATTGAGTTGCATTTGCTCTTGTAGGATTTTTTATCATTGTATTACTGTGTCTGATAGACTGTGGTATGATCAGGGATTCCGCCATCATTTTCAGTTTGGGGGTTGTAAAGTTAAAATTGGGTGGGTTTAAGTGGCATAAGTAAAATATTTGTTAATGTGAATATACAGTATCTCAATCTACACAAAAATGGATGTATGTTCCAGCATAGCTCTAGAACACTGGTCGCTTGCAGTCTTTTAATAAAATAGGTAAATTTAATTGTGTTATTAAATATGAATTGATTTAAAATATTATTTATTAGATTAAGAGAACGAATGCCATCTAACCCAAAACAACTAAACTCTTCAATCAGTTCGGAATTAATTTACTAAATAGAAGAAGTGTTCATATATTGAAATAACAGGTAATTACGGAGCAACCAATCAAAATAGAAAATCCATATCTCATATGCTGTCATTATATCTGAAAAGACTTTTTTAAAATTAAAATTGATACAGACGGAGGCTAAGCAACTGTATACATATATTCATATACAATCTTTGCATCTACATACATTATATGATATATCTGATTGACTTAAACATTTAAAGCTTCGGTTCATTCTCAAATGTCTGTGCAATTGATTCAGTAATAACTATCTATGTAAACAGCATAAATGATTGGATTATACTGTATGTAGCAGGTGTAGAAAGGTATAGAACCATGATTGAAAGCAAGAAGCAGGAGGCGTGAGAAGCACTCATTTATATCCATTTGTGACTTCCCTGTCATATTATCAAAATCAATAAATAAAATAAAATATCACAGAACATAAACTAACCATCAAGTAGCACTTTCATTTTCTCTTTGTAATTAAAATAAAATTGAAAGCAAACTATTAGATATATCTGACAAACAAATAATTTAAATGTTCAATGTATCTTTTTAGTCAAATGTGATTAAAACAATAACCAGTGTATTATTTTGATTTTTTCACAGAATACTTCTCAAACCAGTCAGATCTAACTGCAAGTTGAACTTGAAATGCCTGTAACATATATTCAAGTAACACAAAATAAACCATTATCATCCGATGTAGCCATTGATATAGACAATCTCGAAACAGAATATATTAAGAAGCAAGTGGATTACTTTAAGCAAGAAGATAATGCAAACAAATCACCGAAAAAGCATTTCAGACAAGCAATCAATGTTTGTAAAGAATTTTGTGAACGCTCTACCTTACATGGGCTGCAGTACGTTGGAGATGAAAACATCAATTTTCTTGAAAGGTAAGTGGTAAATTATTGAAATCCATGTGCACTTTGGAAATATACAACTATGAATGCTGTGTAGTTGAACACAAATTATTTCTTATTATTAAAAAAACGCGTGTGATAAACATATATGTCTCTCTCCGTTCCTCCCTCTCTTCCACGTAACAAAAGTCAGCAAACAGCATCCGTACAGAATTGTTCCAATTGTAAATTAATTAGTTAAGAGAAAATAAAAGAAAACAACCAGGATCAAACAGTATACAGAGGGTGTTGCAGCTTGGAAAAATGTTACACACAATAAAAAGGATAACGCATGTAGATCTGTCACACAAAGACAAAGAAAATGGAAATCGTTAAAGAAATAGTTGTTGTGGAGGGGAAATTGAAACCAAGCACATAAAATTAATGAAACAAATGTAGTAATTGAATAAAAGGAACTAGGATAGTAACGAGCTGCTATCCAGAATTGGAATAGTAGGACTGGAGTAACTTTGCATGTTATATTGTTTGAGACAAATTCGAACATGTTGACATTTGGTTTATAAACCCATTCAAAAACACCCAAAGGGACGAACAAAGTTGGCAACCAGATTAAATGCTCATAATTTCCACTGAAACAGGAGAGTTCACTGACACATCTAGCATGAGGTCAAAAGCGTAAGATAATACTATGGGTGAGCGCGCTTCCGGTCATAAATTCAATGATTCAATAACTGTAATGCATAGTTTCACAGAAAGTTGATCTTTTTGGAATAATGTAAATATAAAATAATAGTTTTCTGCAATTAAACCGATAATGTAAAATCCTTATCTGTTTAACGAGAAGGAAATTATTTATTTTAGTTTAGAAGAAATAAACAACATGGAAAGCCGTGAATTACCAGACTCTAAAACGTAAACGTGGCATGCTAGTTGATCAGACTGCGTTCATATCGTGCCAGGAGTATTGACAGACAAAGTTAAGTTTATAAGGTTGAAAATAAATATATGAGGCAAGTTCGAATTAAAGCGGAGGCATATTTTTTTTCTTTTTTCATTGTAGAGATACGCTGAAGTAAATATATACTAAAATGGAACGAAAATATTAAATTTAAACTTACCTTTGCAAAAAAGATAAAAACCGAAAAGATGCTCAATGCTGTACACTCAAATATAAGAACTGAAACTGAACAACTCTAAAGGTAATAAAATTGGTTCTAGAATCCATGATGACGGCCTGAAATTGAATATGGCCGTCGCTTGTACTGGCAGATTTTACATTTTGCGTTGTAGACTGGAAACGGCTGAAGCTAATGGGATCACTCTTCTTGCCGAAATTATTTAGAAAAATTTAAGATTTAAAATAACATTTGTTTTTAGGATGATTGGTTAACATTGTATATATGTTTAAAACATTAAATTTAAACCAGTTAATTGCAGTTTAACCTGTGTAAACTGCAATTTTCTAGATTATAGGTCATCCTTCAAATACCAGAGTAAAGTTCTTCTTACTTGATTATTGACCTTCCTGACCTGAATGTATTTTTGTCAATTCTGAAGTATTGTTATCGTTAGAAGATCTTTCATAAAGTTTTTTTCTTACATAAGAATCTAACAATTTATATCTCAAAATAAGTTTTCCAATACTGCTAGGTGTTTCTTTGTGACGAAACATCTTTGGTATAAATACTAAACATCTTTCGCATTTATTTTATCAGTAGAGCTATTTTTAGTAAACTCTATGCACAAATTGCAAATGTTTTGCTGATCGTAGTGATAGTTGTTTTTTGCAAATCTTTCAGTTGTGGAATGCACGATAAGAGAAGTGATCTCCTAGCATCATTATTATTCGCTAGTACATTGAATAGAATGATTTCATCTGAATCCGCCTGACAGTCTCATATAGTAGTTTGTGTTCTCTTATGCCTCTATAGTATTGCTTTACTTTAAAACTGAAAGCAGCTCCATAAAAAAGTTACCCTATATTAATATGTCTTCAGCTCCAATTCCTTCTAAGTACTGACCCATAACCAGTAACCACAGATAGCGGGGTGTAAATCTCCAATTCTTATAATCAAGAAGTCAAACTCCCTTCATTGAAGCTGAATAGACTTCAAGATGGCGTATACTTGCATATCCACTGAAAGTACACCATACTGTTGTTACAATTGTATGTAATGCCCTTAAAATGTACAATCCCCGTTGGCACTACATCTTGGTTGAAGGTGATTCTGGAAGCATCGAGCAAAAGCCAATGTTTGACACTGGCGATTTTGCGTCGATATAACCTGATTAAATTGTGCCCAATTCGGAGCAGTAGGTTTCGCTGACGCATATCTCACATGATTCGTATCTAAATTTAATAGGCATAATATCTACAGAAAGTCAAGATTATGTTATATTGAGACGCAATGTGCTTACTTCTATACTTCCCTTCAAGCAATGGCTCTTACTTATCAGAATGGGGTCTTGATCATCTTACAAGGGCGAATTGCATTCAGCCAACGGACTGAGATCTGTGCTTGCTAACTGTTGTGTAGTGGATGGAACATTAGCATTTAATGGTTGGTACACAACCGTTGTTGTGATATGTGTATTCTTTTTGCCATCTTCCTTCCTTAAAATCGTCGTTATCTATATTACCTGAAAATATCAGCTGCGGCTCATTTGTTCATGGAACTAAACATCTACAGATTGACCTGCTATAAGGATGTATTTTGCCATATGCACTTCCAGTCGTTCCCGCTCTGTGTAGCTCATCAAATGACCCAGGCAGTTAAGAAGCGAAAGAGAAGCTTTATGATACACACTTTGGGCGAGTAATAGGTGTTTTGGTGTGTTGTTACAATTTTCCCCTGGATAGTATACGCCAAAACATAGAACTCTACTTCCTTAGCATATATTTTGATATGTTACTTGAGGTGCATTACAGTTCTCTAAGAGAAACGTTCCATGGCGGTGGGTGAGCATGTTGCAGGTCATTCTTCGATTAAGAGCTGTCGATATCGTTCTTTTGACACTCGTATTCCTTCTGATTTATCTCTTCAAACAATTTCTAGGTTACCTCTTTTATTACATTTATGTCTGACATTTGCCGCATACGTTTCAATGTATCACTGATAGGAATATCAAGTCCAAAGACAAGAGACTTAGATTTGTTCTGCGGATGGAGGAATAAGATTTGCTCACCGTAATGATCAACAAATAGTTTCTTTGTGAGTTTGTTGTCCAATGGGCTGTTCATTGACTCCTCTTCATCTGCAGTAGTGGATATCAAATCTTTCAGTTGGCTAATTCGAAGAAAGTAATTTTAAATTTTCAAAAGCATTAGAATGTCAAACTTATTGTCAGATCAAGCAAAGATCCCCTTCTCATTGAAATATCCCGACGACATGCATCATGATAAAACACATCTGCGGCAAAATTATCTTTGACATCATAGCCGAATGAATTCTTCATTCTACTACCGTCTGCATATTTACAGCATCTTTTGAGCCATCATGTTTTCACATATCCTGTACAGACTATAATATTTTTTTTTGTTTAGAAAAAAATAATCTTATCAATTTGCCAACACATTGTCGTTCTAGGCGCAAGAGTTGATGAGCTGCATGCAGATTTTTCGTGATTCTTCTTATTTCGAAGTTGCAGCATTCTCTGCGATGGATACATTTCGCTCGTTGGTGTAATTACAAAATAGTGGCCCATGCTAGAAGGATGTTGAATTTTCTTTAGTAGTTGGTTTCAGACGATCATACAGTCCATTGTTCTGTCATATTTCAGCACTTGATTTCAATTTTTCAAAACGGGTTTTGTACCTTTTCTCTGCTGGAGGATGCCTGGCATTTGATGCAAAGTGATAGGTGCAAATAATTCTGCTTTTTGTAGAAAGGTTGGTTAGGTCGAGGAACATTTTGATCAGGTGTGTATATACGTCTGTCCATGATCGCTAACGCTGCCACAATTTTGTGTTCCAAAAAAAACATAACAGAAGATAAATGATTAGTGTAATAATAATAATAATTCACAGCCATATTCATTCCACTGCTGGATGAGATCTCTGCTTGGAAAGAAGTTGGTCTACTGCCCCGACACTTCCCAGACGTGTTGAGAGAGGAGCGCAGAAGCTCTCAACTATGATCACAATTTAATGTTATTCACAGCAGCTCCCCAATTGCATCACGATGCTTAGTGGGCACCTTTTCAGATCCTCTCGATTTGAAAAAAAAATCCTTAAAAGTGCTGGTAATCGAACCCGGGATCCCAAGATCAGCAATGAGAGATCCAAAAACTAGACCAACAAGGCGGTACATAATAACGAATTTGTTGTGGCAGTCACATCATAGTGGCGCGAGTTAAATATTTCCTAGAGTTTCTGACAAAATTTAAATGTTTAAACAAATATAATAAAATTACCGACCATAAAAAGAAAATAGATAAGGTAGGCCCTTATGACTAATTTCGGAAGAAGAATAAATCCATTATCTTCAGCCGTTTCCACTACAGCGCGAAATGTAAACTCAGCCAGTCCCAGCAGCGGCCATCTTGTATTCCAGGCCGCTATCTTGGATTCTACCTGATACAAACAGTAAGTCATATCATGTTTTAATGGTGACCACCTGAGGATCCCAAACAAAAGATTTTAGTTCCGGTAAAATTTATCCCACTCACATCCTCACAGATCCTGCTCTAAGATATTGATAAAAACGTACGAGGTTTTCTGAGAAGAAACAGGGAGGAGAATTGTCGCCGATACAATCAATTGTTTCAATAAATTGAAATTGGCCTCACACTGTTCTGACCAATGAAATTTGACATCATTTTTCAACAGACGGAACTAGGTGTACAGTTTATCGGAAATTCAGGGATGTGTCGGGGCACGAAATTGAGGATCCCACAGGAGAAAATATAAAATGGCGGACAACATTTTAGCTGATATCTCGATGGTTCTCCGGACAAAATATTCACTAGAATTTCTAGTTTGAGATAGGTAATCAGACATTTAGTGGGGTTAAGACGTAACCAAATTCGTAGAAAAAGAATTTCCAGGAGGTGGAGTGTTTGAGGCCATGCTGATACATGGCATATACTGTCATCCACGTAGTGACTTAGTACCGAATGTGGTGTTCCTTCTGTTACCAATTTGATAAGTGTGCTGAGCTGAGAACTACTTGTCCGCAACCCCACGGACAAGCTGTGTGATGAAATTTTCCGCAGGAGGCTATAGTGAAATCCGTTTGTGCTTAGATTTTTCCTTAAGAGGTATGGAAAAAAGGGCTGAGAAAGGTCAAGAAAGGAACGATATTTCTTTCCGGTAAGATTAGTCAAAACATCTTCGATATTGGGGTAGTTTGTTCCTATCGGTTTATTGACATTGTTGAGACTTCGAAGGTAACATATGAAACGTTATGAATGCACGTCCTTTTTCACTAGCATCATTTTATTCTGAACCCGAACACAGTTCAATGATCTTTTGTTCACGGAATTTTTCTAATTACTTTTTAATTTCTGAGCAGAGGTGGATGGGAACGGAAAACTGCCTAACATTTACTGGTTCATTGTTTCCAGTGTCTATGTGGTGTTTTAGGAGCAACGTCATCTCAAAACATGCCGGTATCCAATAAAAAGCTTCTGAAAATTCACGAATAAGTTAGTGTGATTGACTCTTTTAATCGTCAGACAAATCAGGATTACACTTGATTATGCTTGAATCTGCTAAGTTATTGTGAAGGTGGTGACGTTTCGGTATTTTCTCATCTTCTCTTGCAGATACCGTCATCAATAAAGAAGATGGCATATTGGCCAGATCAACCTCCGAATCGTTCTCTGGGAATGTGGAAATAATGTCGCATGGAACGGGAGTTCCAATAGTACCGTATTGTGGGTAGTGTTACACAATATCATTTTCGAGTGCGACCTAAATAAGATGGTGGAAGCAGACCGCAGTCCTATAGAACTAAGTGTGTCTTCTTCAGGATCTATAATAAAATTTTTGTCATTTCATTGGAAGTTCATGATTTGACTGCTACACATAACGTTGCCTTTGGTTTGAATTTCACCTTTCTTGTGGCCAATATTTCGGTTCGGTCCTCTATGATCAGTGTTTGGAAGACCATGTCCGGGACAATATGACAATTTTAGCCGGCTTTAGAAACAGGAATCAATCTGGTGCACGACAGAAGCGTGTCATACGTAGTTTGTTCAATTTCTGGTCGAGTGCAACATATTGGATTGGCAAAAAATCTCCCGCCAGAAAGCAAATTCTTTGTTCAAAGAATATAAACTAAATGCATGGCGAAAAGTCTTATCATTAATTTTCAAATTGACCTTCGCTATTTCGATACTTACTACTCTATTCTCCTCTATTAGTTTAAGTGACGTTTGAATAGGTAGTCTCTTCGCGTTTTTCGGACAAAAATCTGTATTGAGCATCGAGCACTTAGCACTCCCATCAATCAGAAATCGCTGTGGTTTGTTGTCAATATGTGCCGTAATAAATTGAAGGTTGTTGCGTACCGTTAATGGGACAGAAATTTGCTTACTCGCATATCGACGTCACTTTTCGAAATAAGTGTTTCTTAGTTTTCCTGGTTGCTATTATTCTTGCGGCTATTATTGCTATTATTTCCGCCTCTTCGCCGACAACCACATACAATATGTTTCTTCCCTCTTTAGTTGTAGCAGATTTGAGGGTTGTTTCCTAATATTACCCCTACCACGATAATTATTTCTGCCGGGGTTATTGTTGTTACTGTTCGAAGTTTTTGTATCAATCTCGAGCAGAACTAATCCACTGTATCTCTTTGTTGTGTAGACGTTAATGGTTGTGCTGGCGGCTTTGGGGTTTGGTCTGTTTGAACCAAGCTCTGAAGGCGTTCAATTTCCATCTGTAAACTATCCAAATTTGTATTTGGTAGTATTACTTGTTGTATTGGGGACGGAACAGAACGCGAGAAGGGCGAAGGCTGAATTACCGATGATGCACCTGGCGTCTGTAAATGATTAAGACCATTCGTAACAGATGATTAAGCTTGTTGCTGTTGTAAATGTGCTTGCACGGCATTGCTTAGCGTTGCAACTTGCGTTGGCGGATACAACGTGAGAAACAGGACTGGGTCGTATTCAATGAACGGAGGTCGACATACTGTAGGATTTATCATCTGATTTAACCGCTCAATGTCTTCTCTCCTGCGCTCTGTGGTGGCTTAATATGTCTATGTTCAATATATCCGAGATTAACTCGTCGACCGTTGATTTTTTAGTTACCCACGACAACAAATCGTTCCTAAGGCCTTCTATGAGGCTTGTAATAATAAACATGTTGAAGCTTGAGGAAGGTAAGTGCGTATCAATCTAGATTTACCCATTATATACGCATACGTGCGTTCACCGGTCAACTGCTTAAGCGAAGGGATTACTTCCACCTTCCAGAAAGGACCAGCAATCCCTCTGAAAGCATCACTAAATTGATTATTTATGTCTTCTTAAGACTTTACAGCAAATTCATTAGAATGTGAGATTGTATATAAATAATCTAACGCTCGGTTTTTCAAGAACGATAGAAGGACACTTTGTTTTATCAGCATCTCTTTTGAATCGCTGTACCAGATTGTCAAAAGGTAGAAAAAATGTCTATCGCTGCGAGGTTTTGTCCCGAAAATTGGGGGTTCTTACCTTGATCAGCTGTTCTGCCAGAGAAGCACCTTCGAGTGTGGGGGTGGAACTGCCATTTTATTTGCTAAAGAGCTAGCCGAAAGTTTCGAAAAATAATTTAACATATTAAACAAATCAGTTAACTGTGTTTGAAACTTTGTTTCGCACCACTCGCGATCCCTTTAAAATGAGGATCTATAGACAGGTTTTCCCATCCGCCGTATTCATACTTAATTTAAAAAAAAACACGGAAACAAAATATAACACCTAAATATTTTAAACATTCTAGCCAAAGGAAAGAAATTGGACCTTTACCTAGTGCTTAAAGTATCAACCCAACACCATGATGATTTTAAGATCTTCTGAAAGTCGGGGTACCATCGAAACATTGATATGACGTGACTAAGGAAAACCGTTACCTGAATGAGAAGAGTGGCAGGAGGGTACTCTGGGAGCGTATTACCGAATAGATGGTAGGCATAGAATCGGGATCAGAGGAGCACTAGGCTGAACAAATGGCATATGCCATTCCAAAACAGAGTGAGAGATTTATTGATCCCAAATATACAAAAAGAGGTCTATTAAAGAGTAGACGGCAACCCAGATGTCACCATCTCAATAATAATACCTGTTATAACAGACAAATATCTCACTTACCCGAGGTGGGACAACAGATGACGATGAGCTGCTGATACGCAACCTAAGACCTTCCAAAATAAAATCGAGACGGTGTGTTGAAGATTCAATCATACCTAGCTAGCGTGCTGATTAATGTGACGCCCAAAGAATCCCTGAATTAATGGATCTAACAGCTGGCGTGACCAGGGGCCTGGCTCGGCCTTGTGATCCTGGATAAGACCAAGTAAGTGACAGCGAGAACATGAAGGACTGTTAACAGTAGCCTATTTATTATAATGATCGATGAAGTAGCGTTGTACTGTCGCCTTTTATACAAAACTTCAGCTTGTCAGGAATGTCTTATTGTTGTGTCCCCATTCTTTTGTTGCTTGGACTCTTTGTAGTGCCGACTGCGTACAAGTTTCTTCGGAGTGAGATCATCATGTGCGCGGAGCGCAGGTGAGCTGTTGTTCGGGGGTTTATGGTGGTTATATTATTCCAATTTTTGTTGTTACTGGGAAATAGTCTTTATTATTATTTTAATGCGTATAATATTATAATTTACAAGTAAAGTTTTATTCTTTTTTTTCTTCTTTTTTGAGATTTTTGTACATGTATTAATTTGATTAAGATAGTACTTTCGGTAATAGCACTTTATTTTTAAGAATTAAAGTATGTAAGAGTGATTTAGCAGTGCTTGATTTTATTTATTTAATGTAAGTTTGAAGTAGGTAGTTGTAGTAATGAGTTCCTGTAAAATTCGTGCCAGCTGCCGCGGTTAGACGGGGGGTGCGAAGGGAAAAGATAATGATTGTTGTAGTTAATATTTTGTTTAATGAGAATTAATATAATTATTTGGTAGGTGAAATTATTATGCTTGTTTATGTTCTTTTTATTGAGCTTATGAAAGTGTCAATATAAACTAGGATTAGATACCCTATTGTAAACTTTGTAAAGCTAATGATGAAGAGTGGGGTAATAATAGTTATGTTCTTGAAACCCAAAGAATTTGGCGGAATTTTAGTATATTTAGAGGAACCTGTCCCTCAATATATAAATTGGCGCTGTCGAAATGGTGTCTTCTAAGCTTTTGACGCAAGCAATCTTTGAGAAATTCCGTATGGATCATATGGACATACAGTTTATAAAGATCACTTCGGATTGTATTGCGAAATGTGTGTTCAGATCATGGTAATGTTCTATTGTTGGTTTAGGAGAATGTATTGGAAATAGAATATTGGCAAATGCTTTCCAATGAAGGATAAGTATATCGTAGATGCGAAATCTTTCCCATTATCTAAATCAAGAATCTGAGATGAAGAAAGATTTTAGCATTTTCAACGATATATACTTAGATTGATTATTCCAACCAAAAAGTATTTGGTTTTAAACCTCAGGAGAAGAATACTTATATTTTATTGGTCACAATAAAATATTAGCATAAAACTAAAAAAAATTCTTTTAGACTCAGGAGCAACAGTTTCGGTAGCTGATTTCAGATTTTACTCTTAGTACTATAAACACAAACAACTGAATAATACAAATTGAGCCTCAAGGGAAGCTTCGGGCACTCATTTGCAGGTGATGTGAACAGCAATAGTTAAAATAATACATATTGAAATAAACTTTGAATGAGAACTAATCATAGTACAGAATAAGGCAGATTATGCAATTTGGGACTTTCATTGCTACGGCCTAACTGGAAAATGAGCATTATTCCAATCGATACTACAATACAGTCACCACAACTTTTACATGTAGTCCAAATTACGAGAAAGAAACGCCTCTTTACTGCTAGAAATGATTAGTGAAGCTCTCAAGGAAGCTATCTCAAAACCTATAATTCTGTATAAATTACACTTCAAACTCAACCAAAAACTCTTCCAATTTTTAGAAAATTTTCTAAATACATTAAAATTACGGGAAAAATTTCATGAAGAGTTTAACAAGTTACAAAAGCAAGATAGCATTGTGCATGTAAAATACAATGAATGGGAAACATCGCTGCAGTGGTACGGAAAATGTAACGATGACATAAGCTTTTGTTTGCGTTTGAAGAATATCCTTAATAATGCATCAGATAACGTATCCATTACCTAGAATCGACGATATCCTTAATGAACTTCAGGGACATACAGGTTTTAGAGTTCTAGATTTGCGGAGCGCTTATCTACAGTTAGAAGTACTTGAGGACTCCCAAAGATTACTGACAACTAGCACTCGTTGGGGAATTTGTGTTGATAAACGTTTACCATTTGGATTGAATAATTTCGCCCAAACATTCCGGAAGTTTATTGATGATCCTTTAAGTAACTTAGAAGGTATAGCTAGTATGGTATCTAGGTGACGTCTTAATATTTAGGAAAACATGGATGAATGTAAAGATAGTGTAAGAACTGTGCTAAACTTAATCAAACATCATAACGTTAAGGTGAGAAAAGATTAAAGTGTAGTTTTCTTCGTAAATCTCCTGCATAAGATTCATCTTAAACTTAGATGGGATCAAAGTATCGCTGCAGAAAATATCACATATAGTGACAGTAGCGTAACCACATAACCTGACTAAACTGAAACCATTTCTCGACATGACGATCTACTATTGTAGACACATACCAGGAAAATCTATGCAAAACAACAATCTCCGTTAGTTATTAACGAAATTTTCTAAATGACACTGGATAAGTACATATAACCACGAATTTCAAGTACTGAAAGAAGTATTAGAGAATATATTACTGTTACAGCTTTTCATCCAGATGTTGTAGTTACAATCACGATGGATGCTAGTTCAGGCGACGTGCGATGTTTCCTGAACTTCGCTAACTTTGACACAAGCCGAAATACTAAATACATGACTCGCGGAGTTGTTTTGCACTTACAAAATTTCACAAATACATATACAGGAATCATATTACTTTATTGAAAGTTTCTGTTCCAGTCAAGTTGCTATTTTCCGAAAAGTCAATTCAAGATACAGCTTCCACTGCTTGTTTGTCGCTACTATATGGCATCACGTTTAAATTTGGTACACCAAGTCAGTCGAGGTGGTTGACTTTTATCACGAAGACCTCTAGCAACCACCACAGGGGACAGCGAAATTTCTACTTAATATATTTCTTCTACAACAAGTCCAACAATTTCACAAGACCAAATTCGTGAATACCGGAAACAGGATAGTTGTGCCAGAAAATGTTAGAGTAGATCATGTATGAAAATAATATATGCAAACGGAACTCTTAGGTCTTTTCAAGAACCCAATCATATGGATTAATAGAGTGAAACATTTGCATTTATTGAGGTCAAAGGATAGTTATTCCCTGAGTATAAACATTTTTTTAAACTCATATATCAATACTACAGGGGGATACAAAAGATGATACTCACAGCAAGGGTATCGGTTTGGTGACTTCACATTGATGACGATATTAATGCTTTAGTACAAAATTATGGAATATGTAGATCAAGGACAAATAAATCCAGAACTTCAAATATTCAATCATGGCCACTAACTAATGACCAATTCCCAAGAATAAATTTAGGCCTTGAAACTTGGAAAGGAATCTTATTTCTCGTGTGCACCGATAGCTAATATAGAATAGCAATGACATCCTTAGTAAACTTACAGGTACAGAGGGAACATTCAATAAACTAGTGCAATATTTTTAAACGTTCAGATAACCTATATTATAATTTCCATAGCAAAAATTTACTTTTTATATTTAACATAATGTAAAATAATAGCTTAAGTTTTATTAAAAAAAAAGTGTAACAGTTTCTCCAATTAACGCACTCCAACGGACACAGTAAACTACATAAACAACACAATTTCTAGCGAGACAGCTATGTGGTTCCTGATTGACCCTCTGCCGTACAATCTCGTACTGACTAAATAAAGTGAAACAACCCCGAGTTACAGTTCATCACCTTTTCCCCTTTCATTTGTATAAATCTTGTTTCATTCCATTTTCTGAATGTCTTCTATCTTCCTGTTCCAGCACTTTCACTTCACTCCAATCCACTAAATGTCACGAGTCTCTTACATATTTGAATACATTAATTAACAACAATAACTAGCTGGTTCCCACTACCAAGTATACAATCCCAAAATAAACTTTGCCCTGTAGAAATTTTATAAGTAATACAACATTATAATAAAAGAAAGCTAATAAAAAGCTAAAAGAAACACTAAGCTAAACATAATTACGTCCTACATTAAACGCACAATTTATATTTTAATGCTAATAAATAACTTATTGCATTGTTCATCAGTTTTAAGCCCCGAGTTACAAGTCATCTCTTTTTCCCTTCCACGTTTATAAATCATGCTTCTTTCCATTTTGTGACAGTCCTTCTATCTTCCTGTTCCAGAATTTTCACTTCTCCCGATTCACTAAATGTCACAAGCCATTTATATGTTTGAATGTAGGATTTCTGTCCCACTTCAAACTAACATTATAGTTATGTTCTTTTATCCTCTCTCTTAACCTCTTTCCTGTTTCCCCAATAGCATATTTCACAATCACTACCCTTGATTCTATAAAACACTTTTTTCTCCATCTTTCAGTTCTCCTCTTCTCTCTTCTTTTTTCTCCTCCTTCTCTTATCATCTCCAGTAGCCTCTTGCTTCCTGTTCTGTACGTTGAAATACCTCCCATCCTTTTCAGCTATCTCTTCATAACTTCTATTTCCTCTGTGCTTCAACCTTCTCTTATCCCACATATTTCTACTTCGGATAAGTATATAATTAAGCACCTATTATTCTAAGTATATTAAAGCTAAACTTTGATAGTTAGTGTAGCTCCGATGCTGAATAGGAGCTCGTCAGGAACAAATGGAAGGACAGGAGGAGAGCGGAGATTTCTCAGAGACAGCAAGTGTGGTTCCTGAGTAAGGGCTTAATGCGAAAAATGACTTCAGAAGGCCTGGAAGTGGTCATGAGAGAAGTGAAGTGTGAATCGAGTATATATAAAATACTCATTAAGAAGATTGAAGAAGAACCGATTTGGAATGAAATTAGAGTTAAAGAGCGCTGGTTAAATTGGTGTGAAGAAAATTCAGAGCGGTTGAAAAGTAACATTAGTAATGGTTTGTTGGTGTTCGCGAAAGAATCGGTTATAGAGAGACTTAGTGTTTGGGAAAACAAGTTCAGTATAAAAGTGCACAAGGGACTGGAGGAAATAGGAGTAAGACAAAAATCGAAAGAAGAAGAGAAGAAGGACATAAAAAAAGTGGTGGTTATAGGGAATATTTTGTCGGATGAAGATAAGAAATTATTATAATTTAAGCTTTAAGTTAAAAATGAAAGAGTGGATGCTGCAGGGATCAAATACTGAGTGAAACAAGCGATAACCCAAGTACAGGGCAAGATGGTAAGGGACAAGATAACGAGAAGGGCTACGGTAATAGTGAAAAAGAACATAAGAATGAGTACAGTGTGATGGAGAACAGAATGAGAAGGAAAGATACATACATATATATATATATATATATATATATATATATATATATACATATATGTTGAACAAGCGCGCAAAGGTGGCGCGGCGCGATTGTAATGATGGAGAGAATTGGTACAATGAAAAATTGAGTGAAATCTGTGATGAAACTTATGAAGTGATAGTAGATAGAACTATGTGTGAAGAAATAAATGGAAATTTGATGGTATCGCTAACGAAAGAAGGCTACTAAAGTGAAATAAACGAAGAACGCAGGATACTACTTATGAAAGCTTCCCAAAAATTCACAAGGAGAAATTGAAATTAACAACCATGTTGGATTGCAGGAAAATATATTTGAGCAGCAGGAAGAGAACATGCACAAGGTGGCAGAGATGATAATTGGACAACAGGAGAGTGCTAGTGCGAAGAATTCCGTGAAATAAAAAGAAGGCTGAGGGAAGTAAGGAAGACGAGAGCTAAATCGATCATGTTCAATGTAGATGTAAAAGCAATGTTCACGATGTTAAGAAGAAAGATCATGGTGAGGGTGGTAACAGAAAATATGAGGGATAGTATGGTTGATAGCTCGAGTGTGGAAGGGGTGAAAGAGGCGCTGAGAACTGTGTTGAAGAGTTATTGTGCCATAGGTGATAAGTTGGTCAGAATTAAGGACGAACTGAGCATAGGTTCAAGGTTGAATGCAGTGCTGGCGGAGATCGCTATGCATAAATTAGAGAAGGAGGTATGGCTAAAATGAGATGACACGTTAGTGTTTTCAGTAAATATGTTGACAATTATTTAGGTATATGAAAGGCCACACAAAGGCAGTTGGAGAAATTTGTAATATAAATTCAAGTTAGAGACAAAGGAATATAACCGTATAATGGATTTTGTACCGTTTGCATGCCAGACGCAAATCAAGTCCCACAATAAGAACTTCCCTCATACGCCAAAGGGGTGTACTCGGAGTGGTACGGACAGTTGGATCAGGACACCCGATAAAATGCAATGGGAAAGGTATGTCGACAGACAACCTAATACGCTTACACTTCCTCGATAGCGAATATCTCTCGTGGCGAAAAAGATTGCAAACCTTCCTCACTAATACCCTGAAGATACCCTTCGCTGGAAGGCGAAAACTACTTACAACTGAGATAAATACTGCTATGCGCGAGATCCTGATCACAACCGACTAAACTCACACACAGACTGGTGAAAGCATCGTTTCGAATATTGGCGCGAACAATTCGACTTTCAGAAAGACCGAGCTGTGACTAGTAGCACACAAAATCAATTATCACTGTCGAAAATGAATAAATTTAGATTTTTGTAAACCAATGAGCATGTTTCGTCAATGATTTCAAATTATGTGAATGATATTGAGTAGGAAGCAGCTATTTATTTTTGTTAACTATATCTTATAACAAGATAAAACACTGTTGCTATATAAAAGTAGTGTAGATTGGAGTTTTGATATTATACATTTAATTTCTTTTTTATTGTGATTTCGCTAGCGGGTTATATTTCCCGTTCAACAGCAGGTATATCTATTACGAACTACCAATAAGACCTACTGTGATGTATCAATAATAAATGACAATAAATTCCAACTGTAAAGCTTGCTTCCTAACTAACATCACTTCTCTGAATGCAGCTACTGCGAAAGAAGTACATAAACTGCTCTCATATTCATAAACAATATGAATTATAATACGTTGTAGCTTTTTTAATTTACAACAATAAAATGGATAATTATTATTTTTAACTATAACTGTACTAGATAACATGAAAATGTATGAGCTCTATTTGACTTGTGGTATGATACTCAATTAATCGACAATTTCACCTATATTCGTTTTTATTTTTATTTTGCTTTGGTTTTGATATGTGTATCAAAATCTGAATCACGGTAAAGCAAATAAGTATGTCGTTCGATAATGAAAAACCTGAGTATTTTCTCTATTTTAAACGCATATGAGATCCTTAGGTTCTCCTACTTTCTTCTACTTAAATAATTTAGATGGGCCTGCGTTTACCTATTTATTGGTGAAGTTCCCTGTTATCAACGAAGATTCCAACAATGATGGACAACGATTCTAGAAAGAAATGCGCCTCTGAAGAAGCTTATAACCTCACACCAAGACACCTATCTTCAACAGCAAGGTCAAAATGTGATCGATAGACTCTCAAACCAGTACCTTTCTCCACCAATAATTTTAATTACCACAGAGAAACGTGCCTGGGTGAATTAAATTAATATCTAGAATACGTATATTGTTTCAGTATTATTTAATAAATAGCTCTTAACCTATTGAACCATATATGCCTAAGTTACTTGAACGTCAGCAGCTAATATACTTGTAACTGTCGGTTAATCTTTTTAGAATGAAACATCTATCTGAGAAGAAAAAAAATGTTTTCGGCAATTATAGCTCAAGTAGTATAGTATATTCAATGCTGTATCACAGTCTCTGGACCTCGTATAACAACGTAATGGAATCTCCTCACAAGATATTACTCATAAATTTCATAATGTTGAGAACAATCATTTACTAACGCATATTTGCTTCGAAACAAATATTTTAAGTTCCTGGTTTCATCAAACTATTTTTACAGCGTATTCTTCAGTTGAAACTAATTGTCACACTCTGTTAATTTTTATACAAATATCAAGATAAAGGGCTACTACTGTTTTTTTTTATAATTTGCACGTATTTTGAGTGTGTCGTCGAACTACCTGAATGCTTAACACTTAAACAGAAGATGCAAGATAGTACGAAACGTTTGGTCTAATACTTTTAACACCTCTACGCAGTGTCGATGAAGGTACGATATTTAGCTTATGAATTGTAATATCCAAATTTTAGTAAGTATTAACAGCCTTAATTCCACCGAACGACTAAGCCCTTGTACTCCATCGATTCCGTGGTCATTTAGTTAGTTTGTGGATACACGATCAATACCACTTCCAAGAAAACAATACAGGAAAACACTGCATCGATGCTTAGATTAAAATATGAACACCTTTTGGCCTTATACTTGACCTAACCTGTACATCTTCATAACTGCCTTTAGGTTGCGCAGAAGTTTATTTTCAAACAAAACCCTTTCGCTTTGACAAATCACCATTGCAGAGCGGCCTGTTGGAAGCAAATAGTATCAATCACAAACAATGCTACGTATTAAGTTTAATTAAACGTTTAATTAAAAACGTATGCTTTTACTGGAATGAATGTGGAAAGCACTTCGAATGCTTGTTATATTAAAACGTAACACTCAGTAAATTTCTGTGCTTTCACACGTCACTGAAAATACGTGTCTTTCTTTTGAGAGATATTCCACTCTATCTTAGGCCTAAAAACACTACAATATATGAACGATGCCAACGGCCTGTCTCTACTATGTGCAGAAAACAAAAACCCATTATTCGGTATCTGCCACAACCGCCTTGTACTTGAGTGGCATGGAATACGCATTTCTCGAGCAACGTTGATTTAAATATTAATATACTTACTACGACAATGCTAGGTGAGAAGAACAAACTATAGAACACGTACGTGTTGTCTTCGATCTACTTTATGACATTAACAATTCTGCACAAAATGTGAAGACAAGGTACAGCCTATTCCAAAAAGTTGACCGCATTGATTAAACTGTTTTGAGCTGAAAATTCTGCAAGTCCAACTTCAGTTATCTTCGAAAACAGTAAACAAAAGATGCCAGGTTCGAGTCGTGGAAGGAAGGATGAACCTTTGCAGT
>JAGDQP010013074.1:33937-48756 GCA_022664845.1 Lepisma saccharinum | reverse complement strand
TCAACTTCACGTAACGATTCATAGCTAAATTCCAATAGATATCAAGTCAAACATTAAATAACTCACTGCACATTATAAATATTACCAAACACTGTACGAGGATTATGAACTAATGCCGTAGATCGTACCTGGTTAACTGAGAGGTTTCTACACTACGTTCACTGAACATAAACTCAAGATTGTTTTCGAAGAAATATAAAAATTTCAGAACTTCAATTTATTGCTTTGAATGTACATATTTCGCGCTTTCGGCTATGATAACTTTATCAGAATCTGAACAGAATTACTGTTGAGTTGTAAAACAAACAAATTTGAATCGCTGGTATACATGAATTAAGCAGAACTGAAAGTTATGTAGTCACACATTAATGTCCATAATTTCTGTAATAATTAACAAATTTCGTTGCTGTTTTCACAAATTATTTCCGAAATATTGTTGTACAATTTAGAAAAGTTTTAGCACAGTATTACTTACACGAAATAAGTTCTAGTCCAAAATGCATGGTAATTAAAGAATCACTTTAACCTTAATAATTTTGTGACGTCATTACAAATGATTACTACGTTATACAAAAGACGTTCTGAATAAATTTTTAAAATACAAAATATTGTTATAAAATATGACTTTTTTCATTGGAGAATAGTGGCTGGAGTTGAAACCAAAAATTTATCGAACCATGTCGAATAAATTAAAATTTACTATTAGCATCAAAGCGGTACGCAAAAATAATCGAGCAGACATGTTGCTAATTTGATAAAGTAAGGAAAATATGCGGTAGCTGTCAAACATGGCTAACCGGGAATTTCGAATAGATTAGGAAAAACTGGAGACGAGAAATTGGCATATGAGTATTGGTAATCCAACGAACCGATATTTATAATGCAAGAATTCGGTCAATAGCGGCCCCATACTAAAATTTAGAACATATTGTACATGTTAATAAATAATCTCAAAAACAAAATATGAAAATTTAATACCGTGAAAATTCCGAAATTATGACGTTGAAACGTCCTGATAGCACTAGTATCGGTTTAATTCTTCTTAATTCCAATGATATATTCTCCGGTGTAAACGAAAACAGTCTAAATCGAAAATTACGCTAAATTTATTGTTTATATCTACCTCTCGTAGACAGGGCTTAGGAAGTACAGGTGATGGAAAGCCCATGCATCTAGTTGCTTCGTTTTAAAAATTGGAACTAAACTAACATGGCGTGGGAGAGCAGTTCTCCCAGCAAACGGAGAAGAAGGCTGATTCACACCAATCAGCAAAAAACAAGTCACGAAGCATTGACTAGGGCCAATCAAAAACATGCGTTAGATCCAAGTCATGGCTGCGTGACTAACGAAAACCTGAATGGATAACGATTAAAAATCCAAAGCAAAATCCAAGCGGAACACGCTCAAAGAGTCTAAAACCAACCAAAGAGAATGAGCTAAAGAGAACACACTGAAAGAAAACAAAACGGAGACTAAGAAAATAAAAGGGGAGAAAATAAAAATAAAAATGGAACAGCAACTAGGCTGTTACAATGTTGTCTGCAGAAGTAAATCGATTTAAGTCTTCATTGAGTGTATCTAAAAGATCACTGGAGGAAAGTTCTTTAAAGAATTGGAAGAAATCCTTAAGAGAATCACAAATATTTTTCTTAGAAGATGATTATGCTGCCTTGGCGTAAGATTTATGGACTCCCTGAGGAGAATTCCTGGCAGAATCTTCACTTTTCTTTTTCGTTTCAGCTTGACGCGTCCTTATTAACTTTTGCAGTGTGGGGCAGCCACGGTAGTTCGCTGGGTGGGGATCACCGCAGTGAACACATTTGGCCTCTTCTTCTCTGGTTTTCTTTGGGCATTCTGAAGTCAGATGATTTGAGGCACATTTAAGACATCTGGGAAGACTGAAGAACGCAATTTGAACATGTCCGATGCGCTGACACCTGTGGCACTGTACAGCAGCTGGACCTCTATACGATTCAACTTGAATAGCATGATGGAGTAAATATTACATTTTGAGAATATCTGAAGGAAGGTTTTCTTTACTCAGAGTAACTAAGAACAGTGGATATTGAATTTTCTGTTGCGTTTTCCTGTCTTTACCATGAAGCTGACTGACAAAAATGACGGAGAAACCTTGAATCGAGAGATCAGCTGAAATTTCTCCTGTAGGTGTATCAATGGGTACTTTACGAATGACCACTTTGAGCGGACGATCATTTATCTTATTTTCAGAGGCAAATTGAAGTTTCTGCTGCAGGCAATATGCTTGAATTTTGTCAAAATCAGACTTAGACTTAGTTTGAAATTTAATATAATCTGAGGTGTGGTGTATAACCGGACGATCAGCGCATGTGGCTGCCAAGCTTTGGCAAATGGAATAGCGATTGGTAATGCCGTAAATGAATAAAGCTGATGTCTTAGGTTGTTTTGAGGATTTGACAGATTTTGAATTAACTTGATCAGAAGTGACTTGCGAACCTTCAGACATTTCCGGATTTAACGATTCATATGAATTTGCTGTGTAAGTTGGTGTGAGATGAGTATCAATTTGTGATGATTTGATTGTAATTGGGAACAATCCCTATTTATTTACAACTCATGTGCATAATACGAGTACAAGAGTTGCTAAAGTCGAGTGAAATAGAACGATTTAGAAGTTGGATTATATGACGATTTCGAAGGTGTTACATAACTACATTTATCATGACTTGAGTTTTAAAAAAATATATCATTATAATCTGTACATGTAGGAACCACAGCAAATTTCATATTGCATTAAATGCTGTGACATCTATTGTTAAATATTTAAATGAAACAAATAAAAAAACACCAGTATAATTGTTATTTTTGAACTGGAGGGTTCATTACACAATATTCTTATACACCGCTTTAATCAGTTTCTTTTTTCATTATTTTCTGAAGGGTGCACCGCTCACTCCAGTACATCTACAATGATGTCCTTGTCTTTACTAATGTACAAAGGAAATAATTGCATGGAACGCAAATTTAATTATGTAGGTCTTTGTTCTCATTAGTAAACGAAACCTAGATATTTCTTCTGAATCTCATATTGCAATAGTTTTACAAAGCTACTTAGATCTATACAGCATGACCAAAGCAAACATACATATTTATATTATTTAAATTGAACGTTTAGACCTGGATTTAATATTTCTGAACTGTCATAAATAATAAAGGTGGAAAATCTCATGTAATGCCTTCCCAAAATTTAAGGTACCAAGAATAGATGATAGATTCCCTCGTTGAACTGCAATACTTAGACATTGGATTAGGAAGGTGGTCGCGCGGGCACCACCAGAAACGATCTGTATTCGCCGACCAACCTCTTTAATAAAATTAAGGCCTTCCGTGCTCCGAGTACCATTAGATTCGATAGCGTTCGCAACAAAAACAAACTTATTATGTAGATTAGAATATTTCATCGGCCTCTCTACGTGTATCTGCAGCACCCACTTTCAAAGAAGAATAAGTAACACTAGAAATGGCGTAAGTATAGTCGTAGATGAAATCCCATAACAGAGGTCTTCCTCTTTCCCATGGAACTAGTGTGATTCCATCATGTCCCTTACCGTCGGTGCGGCTACAACCAGATGGTTCAAGTACCGATGATACCTTAACAGTACCAAGAGCTCTGAGAATGACATCGTTCACACTAGAATGACGCATTGTCTACCAGCAGACCTTACAGTGGAAAGATTCTGAAGACCCCGTTGATCCACGAATGCTCCACAGGCTTGAAAACGGTGAGGTACACAGACGTCTGGTCCTAAACGTAAGGCAACAGCAACACGGAAGCTTTCATTCGAAGGATGTAGACCAATGGGAGGAGAAGGCAAAGCTTGGAGTCAAGCACTGGACTCATGTGAAAACGTTGCTAGTAGCCTGGGTTTATCTTCAAGACAAGTAGCGGATTGTAGTAACTGCGATTGTGTACGTTTGACGATAGGATCATACCAAGAATACTGAAAGTTATTGACATCCAAAAGAGGAGAATTTAACCCACTTAACGTAGATAATTTTGCTGAACAATCCTGAATAGAGGCATCCGGATCGAGGCAGATGCCCAACGGAATGATAGACTCAACGAGTAGTCTGTAACCAAGCCTTGCGGCTCAAAGAACAATTCAGGATCGATTCGAAGCCTGGCTGTAAAACACAATTGTAACTCTGTAATAATGACACTTCCTGCCAAGAAGGAGAACAACGCCAAAAGTACATTAATCGGGGGATGGAAAAGATGCACGAACTAGATAGAATGCTGAATGGACTGAAATCAAAGATAAGCGGAAAATGAAAATTCAAGTTTAGATATCTACTCAATCAGTAGACTGCTAAGAGCTTCGGTAGAGATGCCGGAGACAAGTAGATATGCTGAAACAGAAGTCATAAATCGCATTACAGGAACCACATCCATGAATCTGGTCGTGCTGTAAATTTCGGAAAATAGCTTCGCACTTCTCAACGTAAGTAAGCTCTGTTGCTGCCACTACAGCAGTGGTAAACTCTAGAAGAAAAAAAAATATGTCTACAGATATCCCTCCGCGGATATTGGAATATTCTTAGGATTTGCTAGGGAATTCCTCATATAGCACCAGAACATTCTACGAATATAAGGAAAGAGTGTATTACGCTAAAATTTTGGGGGATGTTGTAGGTATATTCTACGGATTTGTGAAGGAATTCTATTATTTAGGAACATTCTTAAATTATTTAAAGAATATTCCGGAAATTTCAACTTAAAATATAATTTTAAAAATCTTGGAAATATATCCTTATTTGATATTAAATATTCTGGAAGACTTTATCCATATCGGAATTTAATTATATGTTGCTAATCGCTAATTGATCACTCACTGTAGCAAGAACACAATTACTTAACATTACCTTAACCTTAACATTACATACATGTAAAGTTGATTTTGTCTAGGCTCAGGACTTGAAATCTGAAAAAAATTTGGTAAAATTTATTTTGTATCGATCATTCTAGTAACTTTTTGACTTCGACTCATCACGATTATCCGTCAGGTTCTAGTAAAAATCCACAATCAGAAACATAATTGGCTCAGTCGGGATTCGAACCCGCGACCTTAGAATCGCTGGCTTAGCGCCCTAATCCACACTGCTACCAGGTTGGTTTAAAGTAATGAATTTTGGAGTATAAACTCCAATGGTTGTAATTTTGCAGCAGACGAAATGTAAAAATAACATACTGCATTTGGACTTATTTGAGAAGTCCATAGTACGATATAAATGTGTATGGCAAAAGGAAACCTCCCAATCAGTAATGTTTAAATATATTCCACATTGGACCTGATACTTACGACGTCATCGAAGGCATAAAAATGTCTTGAAAGAATGGAAAAAATACAGGCTTGCAATCCAGTACGTAATTATTTTTTAAAAAAATAAGTAATGCAAATTGCTCTGGAAATCTGAGACAAAGTCCAGAAAATGCGTTTTTGACATATTAGTGCGTAGATGACGATATTATAATGTCTTGTGTAAGGTCCATTAAAGATTTTGGTCATGATAATGAGAAAGAGGTCTATATGCATTTCTAGATTGTAAAAGCAATATTAGTAACGTACAACAATTTGTACAGAAAATGGATTTTCATTCATTGCACGTAAAGGGAATGTTAAATTTAAACGTACTACAGACTTGGCGTCTATAAAGTCCAGTAAATAAGTCCGTGAAATAGAAAATGTAACTAATGTAAAGTATAAAGAAACACAATTTGGAAGGTATAATTTAATATATCGGTATGTACGGGAAATGCCATTAAAGTATACCGATTTGTAGAAGTGGTTTGGGAATAGTGTTTACACCACGTTTGCCACCTTTCTGGTCAAGAAAATCGGGACATGCTCTATTCCAGACATCGGGACATTCTCTGTTCCAGTAAGCGGTTTGGGGCACTTTCGCGGCAAAAAATAAAATATATTATTTAAACTTAGAATTCGTTTCTAGGGCCATATTGGACATTTCTGAGGCACAAAGGTATATTTTTAAAATCCCTGTTCCATCTCGTCAATATAAAGGTGCTTCCGCGAGTATGATTTTGGAATATTTTTTTTATAATTTAAACCGTAAAAATCCGTGTTTTGTCTAAGCTAGTTCTGGAGCTTGTTCTTGTCTACTTCTAGATTACCGTGTACAACATTTGGTACCAAGACTGGTCGCTAGATGACTCTTAAATCTGCTTTGATAAAAGAGATTATTTTCCTCAGTCTGAAAAGAAAGTAATTATTCCATTGAAGCAACATATAGAGCAATAATTACTAAGCCGACACGTTTGCAAATTTGCTGATAAAAGCTTTATGGTAAATATTAATGGTATATGTACTAAAAGTATCACCATAAATTTACATCACTCATAGATATTTACTTCTATCTTGTTCATGATCATTGGTGAGACATTCCAGAGGTATCCTATTAGGTAAAATAGAGCTTTTTAATTACTAAAACATATTAGTAGATATTTGTAAAATATGTTACCTTTGATACCAAACAATCAAGATGATACTTTTATTACTCACAGATCATATGTATGATAAACTTTCAATAACCCACAGAGCAATTGGTCATTGCGACGACCAGGAGTCGAATAAGGAAACCTATTCTGAACAAATCATTACGCGAACTTTGAACGTCAGTCCACAAAACAAAGCCAAATGTAGCATCAGGTTTATGTCATACAACTCCGACACTAGCGACATGTGTGCGCAGGGTCGTCTTCTACAATATTTCGCAAGGTAATTGTACAACACTGAAGACTGAATTGTTATGAACGTCCTAAGAAATCTGATGAGTATGGAATCTACTTTTTTAATAAAGTGACAAATTACTCCGTTAAACAGGCTCCCGCGGGAATTGAAATTTTAACCTGACCACACATAAAGCGAGTGCACTAACCTCTCGACATTCAAATTAACTTTAAATGCGAGGTTTGCTTGTTTTGATTGAACAAGAAATGACGTATTATTTTTAAATTTAGATATCGAATTTTAAAAGGACATAACTTTTCTTTTTCAAAACGTTAGATGACAGTTATTTCACCATGTTGGCAAATCTTCTACCTACCGTCATAATTTTTTTTTTTTTTGAAGCAGAATCGAAAGTTGATAATTGTGTTAGTCAAAGCATTACCTGAGAAATATTTCTTATATTCTCCAATTTTCAGTAATACCCATGCGCGGTGTAGGCAGGGGTTGGGGAAAACGAATAGCACATCTACTTTTTCCTCTGGTAAGTGAATCTTAATTTCTTTACTATTAATAAGTTGATCCTTATCCGACATAGTTTACAAGAATGCTGAAGGTATTTCGCATCCCACACAGTAGGTAGTTGTCTATGTTAATGGTGTTCACCCCACGTTCTTAAAAGTTGTTAGAACGTACAATGTTGCCATGCGAGTCAAAATACATTTTTATAAAATAACGTCTATAATTATTTTAATTGGAGCGCTAGATGCTAATTTGAACTCAAATTTTATTAAACTCTATCTAGAAAATATGATTTTAACAGTATTTATCATTGGTAATGTTTCTTTTGCCAATTCAGACAAGTGAAATGTTACGTACAAAAGGAATATTACAGTAGTAGTAGACGAAATAGTTTTCTCTAGTTCATTAAAAGGTCAAAGTAACATACATGAGATGTAGCACATCCTAATTTACATAATTATGCAAACGATTTCGAAAGCTGTGTGGCGAAATTGCATACATGATTTCTGCAATTTCGTCTTTTTGCAAAGCTTCCTTTTTCTTCCTCGTAGTCGACTTATAATTATGTTCAAGTATTGATATTTTTTTTTCAGTAAACAAAATATCGCCCTATGGCATGCGGGTGCCATCTTGAGGAAATAAAATTTCGCCTTTACAAATTGTTAGAACTTAGAATGATGAAATTGACGTCAAAAAAGTTGAAATTATGACTTTGGAATAAATTTCGTGTGCAAAGTCCATAAAATTGACGCCATCACTATACATGATATCCTATTTAGTTAAGCAGTATGCGTATACTACGACAAAACATTTGGGAACGAATTAATCTTTACCTAACATATGTTTAATGGAACATTAAAAGGTTATTCTACGTCCTATATTCTAGAATGTTTGTAGATTTATTGTGAACATTCCCCAATATAAATATCTTATTTATGATATCTTTATGGAATATCTCGAAGAAATGTCCTCAGTACATATGTTCATTTGAAACATTCATATACTATATTTGTAGAACGTTCTTACTCATGCAGAGCAAAAGTTGATAATTTCGTGACAATGGTAATTTCGTGAGAAGTTGCATTTTACGCAGCCATGGTGTTACTACGAGTTGTCAGTTTACAAATAATACCCAGAATGCAAGCAATACTTGTGGAGTCATTAAGTTTAATTCGACTGAACTTTGTATTGTCGTGACATCGCAAAATTCAATTATTCATGAATTTCTCACTGATCATCCTATCAAGAATATCCGCGCGTATCAGTATCCTTAAAGAAATATTCATAGCATATCACTAGAAATTATCTGTTATATATGGAAGTTGAGTCTTTGTTCAGCAAAAAATTTAAAACTTTCATTAATTTATTAATTCCTGGTTGCAATGATTTATTCCTTTTCAGTATGATATAATTTATGTGATTGGCTATGCGATATTTGAAACACTGTTCTATTGCAGTAGGTATAAAAGTTCTATGAATATTTAACGAAGGGTAAAAATTCCTCAAATATATCTAACGACCCGTCAGCTTTCCCATCATCTTATTTATGTGAAACAACAAATGAAATCAGAAAAAGTAATATCTCTGGAAACTAGAGACCTCCACTTACATTGTCAAGTTTACGAAATTTCATGAAAATATTGCTGTAAAACTTTCAGTATCAAGATAATGAATCTTAGTTAATATATCAAAATAGTAATCAAAATATGGAGTTTCCAAAGTTAATGTTTTGTTTGATGTTGTTTTAACTATTATTAATATCTCAACTTTCTCGATCTGAATCACAAAATCGAAAAAAAAACGGTCAACTGGAACACAGTGTCAATATATGTTTTGCACCATTCTAACATATTCCCGAATAAATCAGGGAAACTTGATGTTTAAAACAGACAAGGTTATGTTAATTTTAAAACCTTATAACTGCGTTTTTATGAGAGTTTAACATTTGTCATCTTTAAAGAATAGTTTAATCCAGCTAAAGTATATTTCTTAGAAGTTTTTTCCATACGAAAATATTCGACCCTCAGAGAAGCAAAATCATTTTTTTTACCAAATTCCACGTTATTCATATAGAAAATACTTAAAAGACCATTACGGTCGGAGATAGAGTTGTATAAATGCATTAAATGTAATAAAAATTCAATTCAATAAAAAGCAATTCAAACAACTCGTTATTCGTTTAAAATTTTCCAGCTCTTACGTGGACTTACAAGAGAATTTTGGATTTATTGTAACCTTCTTTTTAGGGTTGAATATTTTGACAAAATAACTTGCTTTTTTCTACAAATGTTTATTTGTCACAAATAATTTAACATGATGAAGCCTTTGTTACAAATTTCCTTTTATGTAGAAAAGGTCTGTTTTCGTCCGTTAAGATTGTCCTTCCCATTAGAATTAGTTAATAAAACATCATTTTCCAAGTTCGCGAATAATATTTAGTTTCGACAAACACAATCAGATGACAGTTCATATGTTTAGTTACTGAACACAGCACTAGATGGCAATACGAGAAAGATTTTATGACAGAGTCCTAGACTGTAAGCTTTTCCAAGCCAGAGAAATGTTGGCAAGAATGAAAACGCATACTATTTTGACTAATTCGTTCACATATGTGATGAAAAACACATATTAAAATAAGTTAAAATTAAACATAATGAATGTATGTGAAAATTCAATAGTTTTGGGACGTCGACTTGTCTAAACAGGATGGGTATTTGCAATTAAAATGTTATTAGATTACGTTGACATTGTTGGAACCCAGGTAAAACATTTGTTTTTTTTAAATGACCCTAGATCGGCTCACTGGTTATTTAGTATGAACATTGTACATGAAACATAGAATACAATGCTGCAGACCATGAATAAATATTCGAGACTAGGTAGAAGATGATGTTTTTAAATTTTAACGCCTTTATTATCCAGTTTCCAATTCTACACTGTGTGCTTCGCACATTATGTTATTCATCATGAAATAAATAAAATTTTCTAGTAGCTTGATTACACGGTCAAAATTGTAATCATGATTTAACTAATATTAATTCTGGTTGATACAAATCAACTTTTACTTTAGTACATCCTTCGTGTTTCATCACCTAAATATTGCCTTTATTTGTCTAGATAGAAGTCGAATTTAAAGACAGAGTTGGATACACTGTGTCGAAGATGAAGCTTCACATTTCACCCGTTTCAGAAATAAGGCAATGCACTCGTAATAATGCTTTAGATTGATTTAAAGTTTAACTTTATCAATGAATTAACAAACTAAAATTCTTTCTTTCCTTTTTTTCAGGTAAGTTCAAGATCAGTTCTACCATTCGTACTCGATTTGCAACTGTAAAGAGGAGTAGTATTATACCCCGTATGCAACTTATGTCAAATGACAGTAATTCATATACCAATATTAGAATATAGACCATAAATGTTTTAGTTTGTGTTATACATAGCAGTCATAAACTTGATTCATAAAGATTGTCAGTATCTAACAAGACATAATAATTTCTAATTTTATTAATCAACATGCACGGCAGTGCATGAGCCAAGTTCTTCACGTCAGAAAACGTTAGCACTGCCAGAAGCATGTTATACAGGAACAAGAGTTTATGGCAAAATCGACGATTTGGGGGCCCCGTAAGAAAAAAGATGTTAAAGATAGGAGTATGAGCTTTTGCCGTTAAGGAGATATGATAAATATGTGCAGATGTACAAAATTTCATATTCCTATCTCAAACTATGTTCTAGTTGTGGACCCCTGAAATTGCACATTTTAGGCTAACTGACTCACTCACTCACTCACTGACTGACTGACTCACTCATCATATTGTTTAGGGTGTTTGGAGTAAGCTAGAAACATGAAATTTGGTATCAAGGTAGAGGATGATAAGTAGATAAAGGAAAAATTCCGACATTTTGAAAAGGTCGCCATCTTGGATTCAAAATGGCCGCCAAACCTAAAATTTCAAAGAATACACAGCCTAAACGGCTAAAGATAGAACAGTGAAATTTGGTATGAAACTACATCATTGGTAGCAAATTAAGAAAACTTTTTAAAAATTTGAAAAAGTCGCCAACTTGAATTCAAAATGGCCGCCAACCCTAAACTTTTAAAGAATACACAGCCTAAACGGCTGCCGCTAGAATAATGAAATTTAGTTTGACAGTACAACATTATTTGTAGATTATGAAAATATTACAAAATATCTCTAAAGACGCCATCTTGGATCCAAAATGGCGGGCGTCATAAATCCATTTTCCAACTGCTTGAGCCAGAGATAGGAAATTTGGCATAATGATGTATTATCAAGAGTAGTTTAGGAAAACATAACAACGTTTTAAAAAAGTCACCATCTTTGATTCAAAATGGCAGCTGAAATACCATTTTTCACATCGTTCGAGATAGAGAAATGAAATTTGGTATGACAGTGTATCATCACGAGTATGTCACGAAAATATAAGAAAACGTTAAAAATGTGTCCATCTTTTATCCAAAATGCCCGCTTAAGCCCCACTTTATAATGACTGAAGCTAGAGAAACGAAATTTGGTATGAAGGTGTACCATTAGGAGTAGGTTAGAATAAATTCTGCTCGTCTCCCCTACTAGGTTACAGTTCCCAGCTGGAGCCTGATTGCAATAAAGGGGTGCGCCCCAGCGAGGCCATCTTGGAATTCTGGTGGCAGCGCCCCAATGAGACGAAGCGAGTATATACATTACACAAGTGTAAAAAGCTGCGAAATACGAGCAAAAGCACCAGGGGTGCAAACTGTCCAGTCAACTCCTTCAACCTTAAAAAGTGGTGAAATGGAATATGGATGAGCCTAGTTCCTCGTGCCAACTTCCAATACTCCTGCGTGTCCCACCAAGTTTTACTCGTCATAAACGTTAGCATTGCCAGGAGCATGTTATACAGGCAGAATGTGGACGTTTCCCCATTCGGACGCAGCGCTCTGGAGTATGAGGGGATATCTGCATCATGTGGCGCAGTGCACTGCAGATTCTGGTTGTGATAAAAAGACGCAGTTCCTCCAAAGTCCTCAAGTTCGATGCGCGGCCTGCCGTGGGATTCTTGGCGCAGCGACGCGAGCGAATCGAGGGGAGTATCAACACGTACGGCAGTGCATGCAGCCGAGTTCCACGTGTCACAAAACGTCAGCATGTTATACAGGAACAAGAGTTTATTGCGAAATCAGCGTTTTTGAGGTTCTGTAAGAAAAAAGATGTTAAAAATTGAAATATGGAATTTCGAAGTATGACGGTATATCATCACTAGTAGATTACAAAATATCTGCAAAGACATCATTTTGAATCCAAAATGGCTGACTTCATAATCCATTTTCCAGAACGTTTGAACTAGAGATACGAAATTTGGCATAAAGGTGTATTAAGAAGAGTAGTTTAGGAATAATTTACATTTTTGAAAAAGTTGTTAACTTGGATCAAAATGGCCGCACAAAAACTTTTTCCACACCATTCGAGCTATAGAAACGAAATTTGGTATGAAGGTGTACCATCACAAGTAGGTAACGGCAATGTAAGAAAACTTTTTAAAAATCGCTTTCTTTAATTCAACATAGCCGCCCAAATACCATTTTCCAAACCACTGAAGCTAGAGAAACGAAATTTGGTATGAAGGTGTACCATCACGGAAATGTTTCAATAAATGGATCAAACCACCGCTATGAGGGTGCAGCCCCCGAGGCGATATGGGAAAAGGTCTGCACAGCATGGGGCGCTGTCCCCAGAAAGTCTGATCACAATGAAGGGGGCGTAACCCTAAAAATTTGAAGTTGGGGCGCACACGGAATTCTGGGGCAGCACACCCAGCGAGGCGAACCTAGTATATATACAGATGCTTATCAGAATAATGGAAACACCTGAACGAAAGTGCAACTTACCAGATTAATATGGTGTCGGGCCACCTTTCGCCTTCAAAACAGCCTTGATGCGATGTGGGATGGAGGCATAGAGGTCGTGAATGGTAGCAAGTGGAATATTACACCATTCCTCGTGCAGGGCATCGGCCAGTTCTGTGAGAGAGGATGGAGGTGGAAAACGTCGCCGGAGTCGTGTTTCCAAGATGGACCACAGATGTTCAATTATGTTGAGATCTGGGGATTGGGCGGACCAGGGGAGGTGTTGAACTTCATCCCGATGTTCCTCAAACCACGCTGCAACAACTCCAGCTGTGTGAATGGGTGCATTATCATCCTGGAATATGGCGTCATTGTCCGGGAACAACATCCGGACCATAGGATGCAAGTGGTCTCCTAAAATTGCGACATAATCGTTGGCAGTGATGCGTCCGCGAAGTGTGACCACAGGACCCAATGAAAACCATGATATTGCGGCCCACAGCATCACCGTGCCGCCGCCATGTTTCACAGTTGGGCGGAGACACTGCAGATTATACGCTTCTTTGGGCGTTCTCCACACATAAACACGGCCCGTGGTTTGGAATAGGGTGAATGGTGACTCAGCCGACCATACCACACGTTTCCAGTCGTCAACGGTCCAAGTTGCATGGTCGCGGCACCATTTGCGGCGTGCTAAAGCGTTCTGGTCCCTGTTGAGAAGTTTGGCCCGTGCAACACGACCCCGTAAGTTAATGTCATGTAATTCGCGGCGGACTGTGATTGTTGAAACAGGTTGGGGGAGGTGCTGATTGAGTTCCTCCGTCACTTGCGCCGCAGTGGCACGACGGTTCCGCGTGACAATGCGCTTTAATACCCGGCGTGCCCTGTCACTGATGCTTTTCTTCCGCCCACTGTTCCGCTTCCCCGATGTGGTTTTCCCGTGTGTTGTGTAGGCCGTCATCACCTTCGACACTGTCCCTGGCGACACACCTAACACACTAGCCACTGCCGTCACACTCACTCCACATAACCGCGCACCAACAATTTGCCCTCTTTGAAACTCTGAGAGGTCTCCCATTTTACACTACCTCCGTCTGCTGCAGCCACTGCACACTCCTGTTCCACGACGCCTGACGTAGTATGGAGACCGACCTAACACACCACCACCAGCAGTCCGGCGCTGCGGTCGCCACGACACCACTGCCAACCCATACATCTGACGTGTTGCCAACTACAGGTGTTTCCATTATTCTGATAAGCATCTGTATATACACGTATAAAAAGCTGTGAAATCCGAGCAAAACATCAGGTGATGTTCGAGCCTTAGGGTTGGTGGTGGTGGATTTTAGGGCCGCCAGCAGGAAGCAAATTTGCTGTATCATCACAAGTAGGTTACAATAAATATGGCAAAGCTTCCCTATGTTTCAATAAATATCTCATTCCCACGGGTGGTGGGTATGGGAAAAAATCTGCAACATGGAAGCACAGTGTCCTGGAGAGTGGTTACGATAAAGGGGCGTAAGTATCCAAAAACTCGAAGTTAAGGCCTCAGCCAGCTACGGGGGGCGAGGACCTAAACGAGGCCGAGCGAGCGAGTATATATATTATACACGTACAAAAAGCTGTGAAATCCGAACAAAAACACCAGAGGTGCAAAAAGTGGAGCCAAGTTCTTTAGCCCTAAAAAGGTGTGAAATGGGAGACGGATGAGCCAAGTTCCTTGGTGA
>JAGDQP010013074.1:0-33537 GCA_022664845.1 Lepisma saccharinum | reverse complement strand
GAAACAGGTTGGGGGAGGTGCTGATTGAGTTCCTCCGTCACTTGCGCCGCAGTGGCACGACGGTTCCGCGTGACAATGCGCTTTAATACCCGGCGTGCCCTGTCACTGATGCTTTTCTTCCGCCCACTGTTCCGCTTCCCCGATGTGGTTTTCCCGTGTGTTGTGTAGGCCGTCATCACCTTCGACACTGTCCCTGGCGACACACCTAACACACTAGCCACTGCCGTCACACTCACTCCACATAACCGCGCACCAACAATTTGCCCTCTTTGAAACTCTGAGAGGTCTCCCATTTTACACTACCTCCGTCTGCTGCAGCCACAGCACACTCCTGTTCCACGACGCCTGACGTAGTATGGAGACCGACCTAACACACCACCACCAGCTGTCCGGCGCCTCGCTCGCCACGACACCACTGTCAACCCATACATCTGACGTGTTGCCAACTACAGGTGTTTCCATTATTCTGATAAGCATCTGTATATACACGTATAAAAAGCTGTGAAATCCGAGCAAAACATCAGGTGATGTTCGAGCCTTAGGGTTGGTGGTGGTGGATTTTAGGGCCGCCAGCAGGAAGCAAATTTGCTGTATCATCACAAGTAGGTTACAATAAATATGGCAAAGCTTCCCTATGTTTCAATAAATATCTCATTCCCACGGGTGGTGGGTATGGGAAAAAATCTGCAACATGGAAGCACAGTGTCCTGGAGAGTGGTTACGATAAAGGGGCGTAAGTATCCAAAAACTCGAAGTTAAGGCCTCAGCCAGCTACGGGGGGCGAGGACCTAAACGAGGCCGAGCGAGCGAGTATATATATTATACACGTACAAAAAGCTGTGAAATCCGAACAAAAACACCAGAGGTGCAAAAAGTGGAGCCAAGTTCTTTAGCCCTAAAAAGGTGTGAAATGGGAGACGGATGAGCCAAGTTCCTTGGTGACAGCATTTAACAGGAACAAAGGAACTTGGCGCGAGGTGGCAAGGTTCATGATCCTCAAGCTATAAGGGTGTTGGGGATCCTAAAACCCACTACGTCCACCGCCACCAACCCTAAGGCTGTTGCCAGCTCGCGCCAAGTTCCTTTGTTCCTGTTACATGCTCTCACCAAGGAACTTGGCTCATCCGTCTCCCATTTCACACCTTTTTAGGGCTAAAGAACTTGGCTCCACTTTTTGCACCTCTGGTGTTTTTGTTCGGATATTAACAATTATATAAATTAAGACCATCAACATTTATAGCATAGTGAGTCATCACTGAAATTCATATCAGCAGCATGATATCTTTAAACCTTCGACTTAAATGTATTTTTTGCAATACTAATTATTTGATTAAATAATTCATAACTTAAACCGGTACTTCAGTAGTAAACTGTAGCATGCGTAGTACAGTAATTTTGCATGTCAGCTAACATTGCATTCGTCGTATATGTGTACTTCTTATATAAACAAACAAACGGCCAGTTTTCTTTGCTTATGTTACAATCGTGAATAACTCTGAACTGTTACAACTTCTTTGGATATTTCCTTGTATTTATTTAAGTAAGTTTATATGTAAAGTATGTTCAGTTACAATGAGATGCGATCCAGAATATTATTTTAATGTTCATAAAGTTTCACATAATATAATGAGAAAATAGTTACGTGCTTGTCAATCCACGTATTGCGAGGTATCCGCCATTCAGTCATTCATTAATTTTAAAAATATGATTAAAATCTTATACATATATTTTATTCATTGTAATACCCAAGAGTATACTTGTAAAAGAGTATTTAAACTTAGAGAATTAAATACTATCTGAAAGATGTAAATAATCGATAATATAGATGAAAATCTATTTGATTTTCTATATCATGACATCCCTAATAGCGAACTTTTTCATTAGTTAATATGAAAGCTCTTCTTTTCTAAAATTTTGAGTAATAATTAGACAGTCCCATTATAAGTAAATAATTAAGAATTTAATTTTAATTTCTGGAAAAAAGCGAGTTCAAACAAGTTCATTTTTTGTCACAAGAGAGCAGGTGTTAGAAGACAGGTAATTTGCCTACCATTACCTTAAGAAGTAGGTGAAGAGTTTGTAAACAAACAGATTAAACTATAATTTTAGTTCTAATTCACATTCAGATTGTTTCTCAACACCATTCTGTCATTCACTGTTTTCTCTGGTCTATTCAGAGATGGCTTACGTTAGTGATAATACTGGTAATTCTCTAAATAAAAGGTACCATCTCGAAGTGAATTCAGTTGATGTCAATTAAATTTAGTAATACTAAACTTGCAGAATCGCTTTTGCTGTCCGTGCATGAAGTTATCTGTACCTCGTAAATCACGCAGTAGGACTTTGAGTAATCACTAATTTACTCTTACTTGTTGCGCTTGTAAACTCCCCATACCGTGGTTTCAGTTAAGTATCTACCTCAGGTTCTCTATATAGTCATTCCATGTCAAGTGGTCTGATTTCAGAAAAACGCACCGCTCGACCTCATTCATTTCGATGCAATTTGGTGTGAACACACACACACATGTCCTCAATGAACATTGGTAAAGTTTTACGTTCGCCGATGCAATACTTGCGGAGCTAGAGACATTTGTGTAACACCATACTTCAGCCGTCGACTGTATGATGCTGAGGTTGCGACAACTTTGAGACATAATAACTCTGGCACTATTTTGTTGAGAGAAACAAAACTTGGCTAGCTTGTAGAACTTTTTGTGCGCTATGAAACAAAATCAGAAAAACATTTTCACGAGCGATATTCATGTAGATAATTTGGAGAAAAGTTGGCCGAAAAAATTTCGTCTTCAAAAAAGATGTAAAGTTTGATTTTTGATATCTCTGAAAGTAAGAGTAGGAAAAACGTGAAACTTTGGCGTAAAAACTTAGCAACACAAGGTTGTCGAATATAAAGTGCCATGTTCCTACAGCTTTCCAATCGTTGACAAAATGAGTTGAAAGTTGACGATTGTTGTACAAAAGCCCAAAATAGTGTATTTGCAACCAGCGGTTACGAAAAAAGACCTTCTGAAAACTGTTTTAAATCATTTTCATTAGAAAGAGCGTTTCAACCTCTCTAAGAAAATCGGGTTGATTTTTCATCGCGGACATATAAGGTCCTAAAAATAGGGTCAAAGTTGGAAACTTCGCTATGGTAACGTCGTATACTTCACCATGCATTCTTTTACATTGTGTCGTTTGCTTTTCATTTCTGCTAGGATTTAAAGCGTGGAATTTCATTCTTGCAGGCTATATGAATCTGTGAGTCGATTACATACTGACCGCGAAACGCTGGTACCAAATGTTCTCACTATTCAAGGTTTCATCGAAATACTCGATTGTTAAATTTGGAAACTGACTGGCGACCACTTCGTTACCAAACATCAAAGCGAATATTTGAAGTCATTGAAAGCCAGACTGAATGAAAGGGAACTGATCGCACTGATGGATTTTGAAGAGAATTACTCGTTTGTTGTCCAAGATGTTGCTCAAGGCTTTCACTGGAAGAATTGCAAGCCACAGTGCATCAGTTCGTCGCTTATTATGTAGATCAAAATGGCGCGCTGCAAATTGTCAACTGTTGTATAATTTCAGATCATCTTTAACATGATATGGTTTCCGTGCATGAGTTCATTCGGACGTTGATTACGTTTTTGAGGAATAAAAAAAAATACACAAATATACTACTTTAGCGGCGGTTCAGCAGCGCAATAGAAAAAAATCGTCAATTTGTGCAATCACAAACATGATTTCGACATTGAGGCCGGATGGAATTTTTCGGCACGAGTCACGGCAAATCCCCATGTGACGGAGTTGGCGGCACAACTAAACGTTTGGCTGCTCGAACCAACCTCCAGAGGCCATCAAACGACCAAATACTGACCCCAATAGATCTGTTTTAACTTTTGTTATAGAAACATTCACGGAATAAAAAATATATACGTTCCGAAGGACGTAAGAAATCGCAGAAATCAGGATGATCCAAGAAGAAAGATGGAAAGTTAACAGCACAATAGCTGGAACCAGTTTGTGCCAGTTGATTCGAATTTGATTTCGGTCAGAAAAGTCTCAAATGACACGATTCACTTCGTGGCCAAACTTCCCGCTACCGTTGATCCGAACTTAAAGTTGACCGAACAGTTTCTTGGTTGTTATGTTGCCTGCATTTATGACAATCAATGTGTTGCCTTCGAACAATCTGATGTGTTGATAGAATTTATGCATCCACGCGGCCCTACTAATTTATTTTATTGGCCTGAAAGACAATATATCTGTTGGATTCCAGAACAACATCTTCTTCACGTGCTTCCAGCTCCTTCAGTTATCTGTTGGATTCCCAAAAGAGACGCTAAGGAACGTCACTTCTACACTCACTAATACATACTTAAGTGCTCGTTGTAATTTGGCAGTACGGACTTCGGCTTGGGAACCATATAAGATACCCCCTTTAGCCTTGGGAATCTCGACGAAGAAACCATACTACAGGCCTGGGATCCTGAAGCGAGAAAGCCATTCGTGGCCGGTATTGCACGGCTATCGGGCGTGACCCCTGTGGCGATGGGGTTGGTGGTTCAAGTGCCTGAACTAGTAGTAACAATGTCACCATGGCTCAACGCAATATACTAGTCGTAATAATGTCTATATAAAACACATGGATGTTCATGATCATGTTACAAGGGGCGAGAGAAACTAACTATCATCCCGGATAAAACTGCGTTGTTCTTGAAATCAACAATAAATCTGGGAATTAAGCTGTATAATAAACTTCCAATACATATAAAATTATCCAAATCCTTTAATCAGTTCACTGATTTAGTGCAGAGCGTAGTACAGAAACATATTTTTTACACAGTAGACGAATATCTTCATTTTGATTTCCAAAACATAATAATTGTATCAAATAACTTCAACACTGTCAGAAGTGTGTATCCATATTATGTAAATACTGAAACATTAATGTAATTTTCAAAATTAAGTATGTCTCTCTTCTCGTATTATTAATTAATTCAAGATATTTGGGTAGTACTCCATATTTGACCATTTAAGTGTATATATTGCACCCAGTATACTTTTAACAACCACGTAATCTTGATTATATTACGTTATCTTGTGTACGACATGTTTTATACTAGTACTTGCATATTTAGCCTTTTAAGTGTATTTTATTTCACTTAATGTACGTATGTTCATCAACAATGTATCCTTATTTTATGTTCACTAGTTATATTCTATACCGTTGTTCTAGATGAGCTATTGTAGGGTCAAACGAACGCAATAAAATCTGAATCTGAACAAACAAGACGAAAACATGATAGAATGCATGTGACGTTAACATAGCGAAGTTTCCAACTTTGGCCCTATTTTTAGGACCTTATATGCCAGCGATGAAAATTCAAAACGATTTTCTTAGTGGGGGGGGGGGGGTGAAACATGCTCTTTCAACTGAGAATGAATTAAAACAGTTTTCAGAAGGTATTTTGTTCGTAACCGCTGGTTGCAAATACACTATTTTGGGCTTTTTTACAACAATCGTCAACTTTCAACTCAATTTGTCAACGATTGAAAAGCTGTAGGAGCATAGTATTTTATATTCGACAACCTTGTGTTGCTAAGGTTTTACGTGGAACGTTTCACGTTTTTCCTACTCTTACTTTCAGAGATATCAAAAATCAAACTTTACATCTTTTTTGAAGACGCAGTTTTTTCGGACAACTTTTCTCCAAATTATCTACATGGATATCGCTCGTGAACATGTTTTTCTTATTTTTTTTCATAGGTCACAAAAAGTTGTACAAGCTAGCCAAGTTTTGTTTCTCTCAAGAAAATAGTGCCAGAGTTATTATGTCTCAAAGTTGTCGCAACCTCAGCATCATACGGTCGACGGCTGAAGTATTGTGTCACACAATTGTCTCTAGCTCCGCAAGTATTGCACCGGCGAACGTAAAACTTTACCAATGTTCATTGGGGACATGTGTGTGTTCACACCAAATTTCATCGAAATCCATGATGGTCGAGCGGGAACCCCCTATACATCATAACATAAATATTTTCTATCAGTATATACAGTATCCCTTAAAATATTAACAATAGGTATTGGTTGTTGTTAGATGTTGAAATTCTTGATATCAGTATTACGAAATGTTAAAGAAGGGTTTAATTGTAGTTAAAGACATAGCCAGAGATATAATAAAGAGTTAATTGCATCGTCAAGAACGCGATAATAAATTTCAGTATGTTTTCACGTCATTTGCTTTCAGGATAATTAAAGCAAGAAAAATGAATCAATGTATGAGATCACTTTCGTCATCAACACCATTATCATCAATTTAATCTGTGAACTTCAACAAATTACTTTTAAATTTACGTTCATAATTCGAGAGGTCATAGCTGCAAAGAACATACCATCATTCTCCGTACCAAAAGAAAGTGAGGTGGTGCACCAGATGTACTACTGATGCCAATAGTACCACTGAGAAGTGTTTTAGTAGTGCTTTTTAGAGAAACAACTTCCAACTTTACAACTTCATTGGTTAAATGGTAAACAAAAACTATTGTGCGACAGTGTGTGAAAAGTTCTCGCAAGTATTTAGCCTGAAGCGGTAAAGATACAAATATTGGCGGTGTTAAATACTTCTAAATATCGGAACTCTGAACATTCAGTCATCATTGCGGCGCGAAAAAAGATGTGGTTACTTCTGCAGAAACCTAATACACATTGAATTTCATGCACTTATGTTCATAGGAATTCTGAAGTCAATATTCTCCAACACCAATATCTTAACTTTTGCCTTATTTATTTACACCATTTAATCTGCCTGCCTCTAAAATTTTCAACATGCTTTTATTATCAATCACCTGTTTCTGCCTTGATCGCTATCTGGTCGTTTCTCCACTTCAAACTCATATTTCAAATTAGGCGTACCCATCATTCAACATAACATATTCGTTTTGTCTTTATTAACCCTCACATTTAAATTTGCGTAGCAATCTACTGAGTCTCTCTTAAATCACTTCAGCTTGGCTTCGTACGCACCTCCTTAATCGTATAGTCTTTCTTCAAGACACTCATTATAAGTCCCATCTTTGCTTGCATTAGATTTCACCTTCCAACTATCGCATCAATCTTACCATTAAGCAACCGCTTTACTTTATATACTAATTCGTACATTTCAGGTTCACCCCCACCCTCACGTATCTCCGTGTTCTCATACTTACGTGTCAATTGTCTCTAGCTCAACTTTATCCCCAAGCCTTTCCTTAGACCTCCTACTTTCTCAGCTTCAACTTCACTTCATCCTCACTCAGCGGAAAATATTAAGTTCGATTTCACTCATTTTAACTTCACGTTTGACTTCGACCTCTTCCACATCCACATATCTTCAAGTCTTCGTTGCCCCTTTACTCACTTTTAGTTCATTCTCAGTATCGCTCACGCTCATACTTCAACTTGGCCATCACCTTTCACAAGAAACAAACTCTCGTTTCTACTTCACTCATCCTCAACTTCACGTTCGTTCTCATCCACAGATTCACGCTCTTGCCTCGCCATTACCCACATTTTCCCTTCACTTTTACTTCAGAAACCTTCGGGTCCCAACTTCAGCAAAATCCTCATTCTATCAAGACTCTGGTTAGTATTCATTTTGTCTCGAAAGCTACGAATTATCCAACAACACTTGATACTATAATATTATTGGTAGTATAGTAGAGGGGCTAATACTACTTTAGTATAATATCATTACTAGTATAATGATAGTACACCGCTATACTGCCAACGACGGCACCTATATTGTTGATCCATAGTATGTAGAAAACCTAGTGACTTTAAAATATGTTCCTGCAGAAAGCACGACTTTGAATGCCGGAACCTTTAAAAAATCAACTTTTATTCTTTATACTAATAAAAGTTTTAGTTGTCTTTTCAAATAAAACATCAAGTTAAAAACTAAATGAATACAAGACTGATCCAGCGGCCGTGGCCTGCATAATTGTTACAGGTTTGGATATTCAGAACAACAATTAAGTTATTTCAAGAATGAACAGAAATAAAATAATATTTGACACAGATAGAAGTTCTTCTGTCAATGTTTGAACTCTAAGGGAGTTGGATTGTTAGGAGCAGCACTGAAATTTAGTGCAGCAAGAAACATAAGACACAAGTAGAAGCAGTGCTGCCATCTATCGTTAGAGATAGTTGCTTTATAACATTAATTTCATCCTCTGTACATTCATTATATTCCTTCATGTTTGAGGGACTAGAGTAAAACAAACAACGACATTATGAAACATGTAATTTTAAAATTACCTAGTACATTCTGAGACGTCGCTTAGTATATGATTTCAAACTTGGTTATATAAGATTTATATTCAAATTGCAGAATTGGTAATTAAAAACGGAGTTTGCGTGAAGTTAACACTAGAAATCTATTTATATTGTTAACCGTTTGGCCAATAATGCTGAAAATAGGGTTCCCACCCATCCCAAGTTTGACGTGATTGTCCCTTCTCCTCGAAAACTGTCCTGCGGCAGGGCCATTTAATGATTTCTCCTCTCCCTTAGTATATGTGTTTAATAATTCAAAAGCATTTTTAATTTACGCTTTTCATTACAGTTTATTTCGTATACATTCAAAATTGTACAGGTAGTAACGGCGCCAGAGTAGAAAAATAAAAATAAGTAAGTTGACATCAATTTACATTTTTACACACAATCCCCGGATTCCTCTAGGTACACCCGTTTCCGCCTTCTGTATCAGAAGTATCACGACTTTTCACTTTTCCAAGGTGGAAATCCTTACTGAAAATGGAGCATTAACCACCACTGTAAGCTAGCACTATCAAATAACAATACTGGATATTAATTTATTTAAACTTAACGTTGACATAAACATTTGTGTGTAACTCCTTGAAAGCTCGAGCACTTTCGTTGTAATTGGAGCATTAAGATCATATTAATAAATGACACTTCAGTAATTGTATTTGAGGTGACCGAAGTCGGGATAAATTGACGTCAGGCCGGACCGGATGCAAGTACCTGTAATAACTTGTTAATTGATTTAGTACTATAGCTGTAATTCGAACACAAACTATTAAGATCACAGTAAATGTCTAACACATTAAATCTGGGCAGATTTGACGTTAAGCTGGTCTGGATATAAGCATATGTTAGAACCGATTAACGAAGCAAGTACTAGCTGTGTAATTTGAACACTGACCTCACTAGCGTTTGGTACTATTAAATTTTTCCTGATCAATCGTGTCCAGGCTAACTTGTGCAGGTTTGTAATATTCTCAACGAGAGTATTCCATAGTTATTCGTCATAATGAAGCGGAGCATATCCTTGGCTATTTTTTACCATGCATATCTTATTCATGTACAGTGGGAACTAGAAATAATAAAATTTGCTGGCTCGTGTTGAATTTCCTCCCTTCATTCCTTGAAACTCACTCAAACATTCCATTCGTAATGCTGTTTAGTGGATTATACTACGAGAATGTTTAGCAAGTTACCTTCAACGACCAGTATGAAGGAAAGGAAAGTGATTTTGCAGACAGTTCAAAAGCAAAAGCTCCAGGAACTAAATTGTGGAACTAGAACCGAGGATGTCCCACTGAAGAGACAGCTTTGAAGGAACGGTTCCAGTTCATTTAAACTAAACACTAGTCTACATAAGACAACTTAAATACAGATTAGCGTAGTGCCCATATTACTCTAACAATCCTTAAGATTATTTTGACATCATGCATATCGAGGGATTAGTTTTGGTTGGAGTGTCTGGGTATGATTACAAGTTGAGTCTACGGAGTGTCTGGGTATGAAATTTATTATGTAATTGGAACTAAAAGCGTACTAGTTATGCACAAAACTCTGAACTTGTAAGGTTGAGTACTACATACGTCCATGTCTGATACGTATTACCAAAACGTTAAACGTCATAACTCTACAATAGCAACTATGAGTTATTAAAGTAATGCATTTCAAAGTTGATTAAATTTAGTTCCATTTTATACATTTGCGTCATGGTTGGTAATGTCCTACTTTCATAGGTATGTAAATATGAAACCCGCATTTGTGCATAGACGGCGCTATTTGTCACTGTGGTTACCGTAAAACTACATCCTTGGCGCCACTTGTTTGTTTTGACTGCTGATAACGATTTGCAACTCACAACCAGACAAGTTTCATGTCATAGTGTTTAATAGTGTTAAACATGTCGCAATTTGTACCTACAAACTACGCTGTGCACACAGCATTGATTTTTTGTTACCATTTGAAGAAACCTGCTTCAGAATCGCACCGTATACTTGTCGAAGCTTACGGTGATCATGATCTTGGTAAGTCACAGTGCTAGGGGTAGTTTAAAAAATTTTAAAGTGGCGATTTTGACGTGAGGAACGAGGAACGTGGAAGACCACCGAAAAGGTTTGCAGACAGCGAATTGCAAGCTTTGTTGGATGAGGATGACGCTCAAACGCAACAACAACTCGCGAATCAATTAAATATGACACGAGAAGTAGTTTCCATACGATTAAAAGCCATGGGTAAGATTGTGAAAGTGGGAAAATGGGTTCCACATGCATTGACTGAACGACAGCAGGAAAACCGAAAAAACACTTGCGAAATTCTGCTCGCCAGGTACAAAAGGAAATCATTTCTCCATCGAATTGTGACTGGTGACGAAAAGTTTATCTATTTTTATAATCCTAGCGTTAAAGATCATATGTAACTCCAGGAGAACCGGTGACATCGACTGCAAGACCAAATCGCTATGGACGGAAGACAATGCTTTGTATTTGGTGGGATCAGAATTGAGTGATATATTATGAACTGCTGAAACCTGGCGAAACCGTTAATACCCAACGTTACCGACAACAAATTATCGGTTTGCATCAAGCTTTGCGTGAAAAACGACCAGAATATGACCAAAGACAACATCAAGTGATTGTGCTTCACAATAATGCACCAACCCACACAGTAAAACCGGTCAAGGAAACGATTGCGACTTTTGGCTGGGAAATCCGTCCGCGTGCGGCTTACTCACCAGACTTGGCGCCTTCCGATTTCCACTTATTTACATTCATGGGACACGCATTTGCTGGCCAGCGCTTCACATCTTACGAAAATGGCTTGATGACTGGTTTGCAGCACAAGAGGCACAGTTTTTTTGGTCTGGCTTCCACACATTGCCGGAACGATGGCAGAAATGTATGGCTAGCGATGGCCAATACTTCGAATTGTTCTTAGCTTTTCATCCAATCACTGTGTCTTTTCTGTACATAAATTCCGGTTTCATATTTACGTACCTGGTAAGTGATTTTGGTGCTCTACCGTATAAGGAGACTTTACAAAGAAATATCATACTAAATGCTACTGACGAAGTAGCTTCACGATAAATTATGAACATACGCGTGTGTTTCTAGTAAATTTCAGATGAGCATGTGTGCAAGTATTAAAATTGCCCGTATATCTTTCCCTAAACCTTGTTTTCAAACACACACAATTTATCTTAATCTACTAGGGTCGTACTCTATCGTTCAGTATATTTTCAATTTCAAATTCCCTGATATTAATCAGAATTTTTAGTTTTTCTGGACTGAAAAGAAACATTCATTGCTCAACATAAATTGACTTTGTATTTCTTCCGTGACCACCTTTGTTTGTTTGCTATGCTTCGAAGTATTTAAGTTTGTTTGCCTTATGTATGCTTTCCTTCTTAATTGTTATATGTCAATTCTCTTAATTCCCAGTGTTTCCGCCTTTTATCGTGTATGTTTCTTTCTTCACGTTTACCTGTAGACATAATTCGTAAGACGTCCGTGTTACTTTGTAAAGCATCTATAACGTCTAAAATTCAGTCTGCACACAACCCCTTTTTATCAGCATTGTAATTCAACTTATTTGATTAACGTAAATTAGATACTTATCACTGTTTTTTGTTTGCCAACTGATGGATTTAGGAAGTATTTGAAAGTGTAAAGGAAAGGTTATTGTGTGTCTCCGTCCTAAATGTTTCATCTTAATTGTTAACTGAGTTGAAACGCTCGACTTACAAAAATATGTAAATACACGTCCAAGTGAAGCAATGCAAGGATAGTAACTCTTCCTATCACTTTTTAGTAAATCATGTTAAACTCCAAATTGCAGCTATAAATTTGTTTTAGACTACATTTCTTGCTCTTTAATCATCCTTTAACTCGTTCACAAACTGACAATTTGAATGGATTTTACGTCTAAAAGCAAAGTTCTAGCTTTTTCACATACCTTTAATATTGTTTGCAAATTAAGAATGTCTTCTCAGAACAAAAATTATTATTTTTTTTTTTATCAGAGGAACAGTTTCCGATTTTATTACTAAGTGCATGTTTCGATTTATGCCTACACAATACAATAATCCAAGATTTATATTTGTTGTGACAATGAAATAACACATCAGAAATCATGAACAAAATGTATTAGCATATTTTATTCAATCTGAGGTTCCCCACCTCTTACCTCTGGAATTTCGTTCGGATTGATCATTCACTGAACCAATTCTATTAGTTGCTACTTTTTTTTATATTTCACTGTCATAGTTACGATTTACTCATCAACATTAATTTCAAAAAATTATATTAGATGGCATAATGTATTTATAGTTTAATTTGATAAATTAAATTTTACGATGTATGAAGCCAACTTAAATCAATCTACAAATAATAACATAGTGATTATTTGTATTTAAAGTTATAATGCCCTATTCTTATTTTGTACAATTTGAAAAGTTTATTAAATATACATTCTAGATGGTGATGACTAGTATGTTTCAATAGGTGTTGACCTAGCGCGCAGAGTTCTAATGATAAAACACTCATCTGTTCGACTTACACAATTAATAATATCTTCTCAAATCGAATTTAAGTGAAACTAAAGAAAGGTAACCAATGAATATTACGCCCTTAGAGTTATAAAATATCCCATTAGAGTCAGATCTGGTGCTGCAAAGCCATCGCCAATTAAACGTTGAGTGGGAATATTTTTGTACAACAAAACAACACACAATGTGAGCTGTTATGCCACACTGTTTTGCATTTTTCGTTCTAATAACTTGTTTTTAAGAAGGAAACGCCAATCTCCTCTGCAGCTTGTGGCTGTACTAAGGGATTTAAGAGAGGAAGTAATGTAGCATTTCACAAATAAAGTGATCATTTATTATTATTATTTCGTGAAAAGTATTTCCTTATGTATGAGGCCGTTTCTTGAAGTTTATATCTGTGCTAGAAATATTAAAGAAAACACACATCTTTGATTAGAAATATTGGATGCAAAGGTGTTTCACCGTGTTAGATCCATACCTATAAAACTGTTCCTCAAATCCAAACAGACGAGAAATATTGACAAACTACGTATTCTTACATTCAGAAATACTGGATGGTTTTCATTTAGGCCTATGGGAAATAACGTGGTTATATTTGTACAAAAAGAACTAATAATTATATCTGTCTATTAAAATTTAAATAATAATAAGCCCACAATGCGCTGTTCGATTTGAATGTTATTTATGGGTTTTAGGCATCCAAGAGATAGACCGGGACAGGGGAGGAGAAATTATCCGAGAAGGTGCCAATATTGAAGGTGCCATACTGCCATTTGTCTTGTGTGACTGAGGATGGTCAGCAACTGGAATGGAACCAAGGATCTTTCGAATACTACTCGAAAGCTTTACCACTGAACTACGGCGGCTTGGTAAATAATGGTCTGTTAGAAAGGCTTGTTATATTATTAGGAACAATGATGATGATAGCTGGGTGTTTTGGTCGAAGGTAAGTCTTGACCTGTAGGTACGAGAGCTAGATGAACAGATGATGATTTGCCTTCCATCGCATGAACATGATATCCTAACAGTTAAACGTCGGTTTCGAATAATTTGTCATCACCGGGAATCGAACCAGGAACATCTTGGTTATATTTTTAGGAACTATAAAAATATAAATATAACATAATAACCGACACTTTTATCGGTCACCCTGGTCGGCAATAGGAAGAATCGTGAATTTTATATACTTAAAGTCAGACACAATAATATACTTAATATAAATGACAGTTCCTATTGTATATGATATAAAGTCGCAACATAATATTTGAAAAGCTAGAAAAAACTATTAATGTGTTAAAACTAAAAAAAAATGTCTTAAAATTATTAAAAAGGACAGACTTTAAATATAAAATTAAAGTCACTCCTCTTCATTCTTAGAGAACATTTCCCAATGGAGAAAACCGGGTGCGCCATCCGCTGGGCCGACGCCAGTCAGGGTCGGGTCGCACTCGGTTCCCGATCATCGGTTCGACATCCCCAGAGGCATCAACAACCTTAAAGAAAAACGCCCATTTTGGCCGGTGTCGGTCCGACCATTTCCCAACAGTCACAGTCGGGCACAAACCGTTGTTAGTCCGCCGTCAGGAATTTCTCTTAATCCCGCCCATGCGTGGCCCAGCTGCCCAGCTTCGGCTATCCGGCGGCCCGACCACGGGGACAGGTTTGTACCCGCTTAAGGTCCGTAGATGGATATAATAATTTCACTACTGACTATATGGCTATAAGCAACGGGTTTAGTTGGCCAAATCAAAGCATGAATGCTGTCTATTGGTATACACACAGTTAGTATAATTTTATCCGTTGATCTCATAATAATTTACGGTGTTAATTTTTCAACAGTAAATAATCTCAGTGGCTGCTGTGGGGTAGGAATCATCTTTCCTACACAGACTACTACATAGCAATATTAACTCGAAAAGCTTATTGTCAGATTGCACGTCCCGCAAAGAGTTACTCGACCTCGTGATGCAGTTTTCCGTCTCTCGGTCCAAAGAACGAATGTATATAATTGTATTCTCAAAACGTGTCCTGATATAAAGATAAGTCAATTTCATTGGTTTATAAGGTAATTAATTGTTTTGACAGAATTTCTCACTATGAATCTCCAAATATATAAATATATGTGTGTGTAGAACATGACATGTATGTTGAACTCCACAACTAGGTAACCAACCTGTCGTGTTCAATAAATAAATAAGACTGAGCGAGCGCAGTCTAGATGAGTTGCACGGCCAAGAGATACTGCTGCTTTAAGTTAATTGTCGAAGGCCCGCAGGGCCACCCGGACCGGACTTCTGGCCACGTTGGCCACTTTCTTCCTTTGATTTATTTATTTATGACTTGAGTATAAAGGTGATGATTGAGATGAGACGAATCGCGCTCTGCAGCAGGACCACCCAGCAACGCCCAAACAAACAACCAGCAAAAACTCAGAAATTTATCTCCCATTTTTTTTTTTTTTTGCAAGGTTTCTATTTAAAAATTAATGTAAAAGAAGTGCACATAAAATGTATATATAATTGCCGTTGAAACGATTGAGTGTAAGTATTACTCTCGTTTGCACAGGATTTCTTTAAATTTAGTCTAGAAAGAATCTATTAATTTGATTTAAATAATTAAACTTTATAAATTGAAATGAGAAACGAGTATATTAAGGGAATTTAAGGAAAAATCCAGGAATAGGTTTAAATTTGGTTTGAATCAAAATTGGATTAAAGTTTGGTGATAGCAGAAACTAATTATTTGAATGCTATAGATATTATCTCTTGTATCTCGTGCATCCATGGGACCTCTCGTAAAGTTAATTTCATTAATTGTTCTTCTTTGAATGCATTTTGGCTTAACGTTCCTTACGTTCGTAAATGTGCGTGTTCTGTATTTTTCGTTTTGTAGAATAGTTCGTTTCCAATGAAAATATGACCGTCTATCGATTTGACAATATTTAGATGCCGATGAAAAAAATCTTCAGCTGTTTGATTCAATGTGGATATCCATATTTTCCAAAGGTGTTATCATAGAGAGTACAGTAGAAACCCAGTTCAGAATAGCCTCAGTATGCTCATTGTTGGAAATTATTTTGAAGTTTAGAAGAACCACTGTGCGCCTTGTTGCTCAGATCCAGAATTGACTTATTTTTGTTGCTGTTTATTTCAGTTTTGAATATTTTATTTTTGTTGATTTGTTTTCCTTTGTAAGGTTTCAATGGGCAATTTGAAGCTGCAGTTCTATGACCGTTCTTTCTGCAAAAGGCACAAAATGCTTTGTTGGGAATGATATTGCATGTATTACTAATATGATTCTTACCACATTTGAAACATGTAGGAGGACTGGTACACTTCTCTCCGGTGTGATATTGATAACAGATAGTGCATGGATAAGGTCTGGCATTATTAAAGGATTCTTCCACATTATAGCGAGTGAACCCTATGGTAATTCCATTGGTAATGGGTTTACTAACTAAAGTCGGATCTTTTGTGAATAATCAAATTAAAGGAACTGGGCCTTTGCTATTGCGTATTCCTATCGCATTTGTGATTGGATTTTTTTCTTTCAGAAGATAAGCTTTGATGTCTTCCGCCTTAGTGTTTATAGAGATACCTCTCACAACACAGGAAAATGAAGTTTTATTATTAAATGTTTCGTTTTTTCATTAATTTATTTTCGGTAACTGTCTAAGTCGCTTCTGGTCCAAAATCTGATTCTTTAAGTTGCTTTGTGAATATCTTTAAGTTTTCATTGTCTATAAAATGTACTTTGTAGCTTGAAAAGTTCTGAAATTGAAAAATAGTTAGTTTGATGTTTGGAGCTTTATCTGTAATCAATTTATGAAGTGAAATAGGATTTTTGAGTTCAGATTTATAGTTCCTAATAATGACTTCGTTCTTCAAACTTTCTTTCTCTTCCTGTTTGCCATTAGAATTTCTCTGAGAATTTACTTCTTTAATTGAGCTATCATCGTCATGCGGGTTAGTCAATTGCCTATGAAATGATGAACGGAATGGATTTGTAGGAATGTAAGGATTATTTGTTTTTTGTGATGGATTTTTGTTTTTTGTGTTGGGAGAAGGTGAGTTGTTTGAGTCATTTAATATGGTATTAGGAGAATTTGGGAAGGAGGAAGAGATTTTATGGGTAGAAGCGGAACTGCCTTCTTGTTTGTTTGATATAAGCTCTTCCTGTCCTCCATCAGGTTCTCTCTCTTTTTGTTCTCGTTCTTTTTCTCCCAGACAAAACACAGCTTCAGGTCTGGAAACATTAACATCTTTGGAATTTATTTTTATTTGTTTTGCATCTTCTTCTTTGTATGCACTATCCTTGTCTATCTTTTTTGTATCTGAATTACTTCCTCACATTCTTTTTTTGCATCTCTTTTTCAGCTTTTCCTTACACTGACTTCTCCTTTCTCTTTCATATTGCAGTAGCAGATGATCAGGAGTTGGCAAGGGAGGATAAGGAGTAGCACGTGGATAATTAGTAACTTTAAGTAATTCTAATTGAAGGGTCCCTATTGGCTTTTGTACGTACTGTCTCTAAAAAGGGCCTTTAAGTTTTGCTTAGAAAAATCCCTTAAAAGTATCTAAATTATTTAGAAAGTGATATATTAAATATCTTAAAAGGGAGTTTTAATCTTAGTTTATACTAAAAACCGCCCAGGACTTTATTTAATTAATTAAATTCTTTGTTTGTTAAATATATTCGCCTACAATCCGTGACGTGCTTTGATACAGGTCTGACCTCTTTGAGTCCCTACGCTGCTATGAACGACCAGTGCTTTACCCGAAATGCAAAACATTTTATGCATGGTGATGGCGGATTTCGAAACTACGTTGAGACGGACGATGGAGGATTTTGGACAAAACCTATCTTTAACTTTACCATGCAGCAGCAAGATAAGTCATTCATCTCACGTTAAACAATGCAGCTGGTGGGTTTTGAAACTAACTCCCTCATGTAGTTGTGACGTAGATTTTGTTAGTTTCTAAGAATGTTTAGGGCAACCATCGATTTCTGGTGACGGCTAATGTCACAACGGTACAATTTAATGTTAATTTGTTTCCACTGGAGTTTGAAATTTAATTTATGCAAAGTGTGAGAATGTCAAACCACCTCATAGTCAAAACAAACTCACATTCAAAAACTAGTACTGTAAGTCTTGTACTGATAACCTTTATTGTTACGATTTTACCACAAAAGGTTTTAAAGAATGGGATGTTATTTTATTATAGCAGGTACTTGTGTGCCACTCCAAAATAATCAAGGTGTTGGTTGGTACTGATAGAAAACATAGGACAACGGAGAGTAAATAACAAAGAATCTAACACTGCTCAGTGTAAAGAATGCAGAGATTAGGTTTCAGTTTTCACATTTGTCTTCATCTCTTTAGCTGCTTATAGAGTCATCTCCTGGCCACTAGTGTTACCAATTTTCTATGTAATATTTAAAATTATATATTTGGCTGTTTTTATTTGGTAAGAAAAACAATTAATTTCTTTCTGTGAAGGTACATGCTATTATATAAGACTGCGAACAATTTTTGTTTCATTTCATGGGGAAACGCCGCATTTTAGACTTATTGGCAGGGATTCTGCCAGCCCCTCTAGTGTGCAGTACCTCTCCAAATTGCCAAGCGCACCCAAACTTTAATATTTTAAGAAACCCTGAAAAACTGTACTACACTCCCTAACTTTTGCTTTGCAACCCCCAAACTACAAATCCTGATGAATACCTACTTATGTGGGTTCAGGCAATGTGTCCTTGTCCTCTTTTTCACTTAGTTGTAGCGTTGATATTCACATATGGATATGTAAAGATGAAATTGGCAGTGAAATATCCGATTGTGATCTGCTTCATAAGTTGCATGGGACGTAACATGCTACATAGGTATTTCTAACTGACCCTCAAGAAAGTCGACCTAAAAGTGTAAACGTTATAAAACCAGCGATCTTTGTTGCATCTAAGCTGAGCTTTAGATACTATCTTTGATTGGTTGATTAGTGTTATATCTTAGGATAGCTTACACTACTGTTGTTTATAAGGTTAGCTTATTTACGTTAGTAACCTTGAATCATTTTCCAATATTTTATATTAGGTAAGGTTTGGATAATTTAGTTTACCATTACAATAGCTATCTCGTGATTATCTATAGGTCATTACTATTCCTACTTAACTCTATTCAAATCCTATACGCATATTACGTCCACACATTTCACCAACATACTTTGAATAACTATTGTTCTTATTACTTGTAGTTTCTACTCATAACACTTCACTAATATTGATTTAGCATGCTGAAAATGATTGGAAATGTTCTATAGAAAGCTCCGACTTGGGCAACCCGTCGTCATTTTGAAGTTATCATGTACCGAGGGGGAGACATCGAAGTACACTTAAATTACAAAAACTTTCTTACGGAATAGACTTAATAGACTTCATTCGTTTGTTATTTTACGCTAATATTAAACTCTATTGAATTAAATTGTTTATGTCATTCTTACATACGTCAACCATATTTAATATGGCGATCAATGTCTTCAAAATATAGTTCAGTTTAGTTTACAATTTTGCTTCAGTAGCAAATAACTCTGAAACTGTCAGAGATAATGAAACATTACTCGAAATAAACGTGACAGAGTATAAACTAAGCTTTCTAACGATTCCACGTACGTTACAATACTTTACAAGATAAGGTAGCTACTCTAATATATGTGACGTCGGGTGTGCCATATACAAGTTCCAAAACTGACAACCAGATTCGTTCAAGTGAAGAGAACTCTTTCCTAGCTGAAAATTGGTGGAAGTGTTCTACGGACAGCCTTGATTAGTATACTAGAACACCAAAAAATATACTTAGAAAACTCGCCGCCATCTTGGAAAAATAGCCGCCATCTTGCATTTACTTTTGTAGCACATAGCGCCAGTTTTGAGAATTGTAAAGCGATAGGGTTTGCGCAGAATTTCTTGCTCTGATGAACATACACTTTTATTATCATTTCTGTACAGTTCAGACCAACCTACACCTGCCATAAACGCATAAATTGCAGAGTTAGAGCTGCTCACCAGTTATGTTTCCCGCTAAAATGAACAAGCGTTTGCAGGAAAATTGCAACCATTAGCTATGTCAAAAATAGTTATAAATCTTTCTACTTGCTAGCGCTAAACGTTTAAACATTGTTCTCACATTAATTGCATGGAAATTAATAGATACATAATTAAATTTGTTGGCAATTAAATTTAGAAAAACAATCATGCACAAATTTGATACAAGAGTAAAACAGATTAATAATATGTGTTAAATTGGCGCTTATACTATCCACCATCCACCACTCACAGTCAAATCGTTATATTTTACTACGTCGAGGGGTGGACAATTGTATGTCCCTATATACACATTAATATCAGGTAACTTACCAAATACAGTTGTTATTGTGAAGTACTCAAGCAATGGAAGTATTTAAAGTAAAAAAGAATGAATAAAATACTTAAACTTTAATTGTTTACAATTATTAATGTAATTTGTGTCAGCGAAATGAACATAAAGCCAATTGCCAAGTTTGGCTAAGGAGGAGCAGATCTGCATATTATTTATACTTTTGCAATACAATGCAATTAATGAAGTAAAAGTATTCGTTAGAATAAGTAAAGTTATTCAGAGCGAATAACCATACTCTTATGATAGGAACATGAATTTGGTCCTCGATCACGAAAGAAAATTCTCCGAAGGTCTAGGTCAGACAGCACATTCCGCTTACGTTCTCAGCCTTGTAGCAAGGCCAATAATTAGTTTATAAGATCGACCAGCCCTTACTTCGACTCCACTTTGGTTCTTCGATTCTGAGTGTCAACTATACTCCAGACTACTCACGACAAAATTATTTTGTCAGTTCGCGTTGTGCCAGGCCAGACTTGGTCTACAGAGACTGGTTGACTAGAACATGTCTCCGTCTCATATACCGCCTGTTATTTCAGGTATGAAAAAGAGAAAATACGTTTAGTTGTTTGTTTTACTTGTGTATCTGCCATAGGCTAGCAAAACTTGACATTACACATTACCTGTATTTACTTTGAATTGAAAAGCTTTCGCGTATTTGCCCATCTTTCCGTCGTTATAAAACATTTTTACACTAATATGTCATTTTCATATCATATCAGGTATTTCATTTCATACCATGGTCGAGATATCCCGAAACTCTTCTTTTGGAGAACCCCAAATGAACTATCAGAGTTCACCTACTAAAGTGCATTAACATTATCTGGGTTGAACCACAAATTATAAAACCCCTCGCTAATGCATAACGCCCTACCATTCTACATATTTCACATGTACTTCAGGTTCCTTTGTGGACCTGAAGGAAGACGTTCACATGGTAAATATGCTTTAATTACGTCTACGAAACACCCAAAACGTCGCGTGGTGAAAGTTACATTATGGAATTTACTTGTGTTATATGGAAACTGTCACTCAGTGTTGATAATGTTGTCGTTTCCAGAGGGCTGGAAAAGTTACGTAACACTAGTGTAAGTCGTGGTGATGCTGTGTGTAAGTAGGTAGTTGGTAAAACAGTGTAACAGTGCATATCAAATGCAAACAAGACTAGACGTAACGAGTTACTGCGGCGCTATGTACTACGGTGGAACTAGAACGTATATTACGTAATAAAAGTAGAAATGAATTTGGTTTTAAAAGTTCAGCCTATTCTGTCAAAAGCCAACTCAATTCGAAGAGTGGAAAAAGCATGCTCGTTATACTGGTTGAGTTGTTTGGCTACGTTCCCTTTTCGGACACAATTGAATTACACGCTGCCGAGTGGGACGATGAATGGGGACTTGAAGTTCGACGTCGTGTTGATTCTGTGATTGACATCGTAGTAGCGGAATCAATATATCATATCATATCAAGTGCTTTTCGATATTTATGGGAAAGAAAGATGTATTCCGGGATGTAGCGTTCAAATGAGGGCTAACAATACCGACCTTTATGATACTGTGCGTATTTAAGGAAAGTACGGGAGAATGCTAATATACTCGAAGTGATGTTTTAAAAAAATATGTAATCTTTTTCCGGACAACGAAGTTTACACTGAAGAAATATATTTTATTTCAAATTCTTATGGATTTATGTATGCTCAGAAAATGTTATTAATACATATGTATCGATTTAGCGAATCGTAACAGGCTGGTAAACCGGGTATGGACAATATAATTACGTTAAACCGAACTCATATAACATATATCTGTGTTTATAGCAGCTGTAGGTTTGGCTCCACTGTACAGAAATAATAATAAAATTTTAGTGTTCATCGAAACAAGTAATTCTGCGCAAAGCGTATCCCTTTACGATTTCCAGAACTGGCGCTATGATCTACAAAGATAAATCCGAGATGGCGGCTATTTTTCCAAGATGTCGGCGAGTTCTCTAAGTAGGATTTTTGAGTGCTTTAGTACGTTAATCAAGACTGTCCGTAGAACGTTTCCAGCAATTTTCAGCTTGCTAACATTCCTCTTCACTTGAGCTCAATATACCTGAGCAATGGAACAAAATGCTTTTTTGGGAATTGTATGCCGCACACCTGATGGCACATACAGTATATTAGCTATTTTACATTCTAAACCAGGCTATCATAAGTGGTATCGTTAGAAAGGCTAGTTTATGCTCTATGACGCTGACGTTGATGTATGCTTTATTATATCTGATAGTTTTAGAGTTAATTGTTATTGAAGTAATATTGTGAACAAATTGAAATATACTTTGAGGTCGTAATAATAAATATGGCTGCGGTATGTAAAGACCATATAAAGTTTAGTTCAATAGAATATAATATTATCGTAAAAATGACAAAAGAAAGAAGGACAAAATTTAAAAAAACTTTCTAGGTTAATTCTGTGTAAATCTATTGTGATTTAAGTGTAGCTCCACGCCTTTGTTTGGGCGCCATATAAAATTTAAGAGGGTTCCCAAGGTCGGATTTCTTGGATCTGTTGGTATGTTGATCACGGATATCCATAGAATAGTTCCACCAATTTTCAGCTTGTTTAATCATTATTTTCTCGCTTTATCTCATAATGCTTATACTATAATGTTTTTACACAATAATGTTATTACTGTCCATGGTTTTATTTTTATTTGTGGTTTGTATATTGTGTTTTCTACCTCGAAGCTAAAAGTACTATTCCGTTTGTAAAATAGACCCCTGAGAAAAATAGACCCTTGTAAAATAAACCTCTGTAAATTTGAAATTGGGAAAATCTTAATCAATTATAGTTTATCAATTATAAGAAACAGAATAATTATAGAAGTGGGATTTTCGACTATCAGTCCGCGGGGCGGTATCGGTACGCAAAATTGTTTTTATAATAACACAAAGCCTTGTTTATCCGGACTTGGTGTCATGGTACCTCTTTCGGTTAAGTCAGATGGAGTTCAATTACACTTCTATCTGGACATTAAAAAATGAAACGAAATTTGTTGTAATAAGTAGTACTACCTATTCTGTATTTCTCACCAGAAAAAAACAAAGAATCCCGCATCAGGTTTAGAGGGTATGACGTCATTAATATGCTGAGAGTAAGAATTCGTGGTATAATTTTTAAAAGGCATGATATCTCACAAAAAAGAGAGAGAAACATTATTTTTGAGTCAAATTGAAGGCAACTAAATGGAAAATGAACATAATTAAGAGCTGTAGTCATTGTTAATTCAATCTTTGAGATACTTCTGGATCAACAGAAAGTAAATTGTTTTTTTATTCTAAGGTTAATATTTAAGTATAACTAACTCGGTAATTGTAACATATGTACCGGTAATGTTAAAGTTACAGATAGTTTAAAGAGCTTTAAAACGGCATCAGTATTGTATGTCCATCTTCAAATCTAAAATAGTAACGTCATTGTATGCAATCTAAGGTGCGGGTGTGTGTTACAGCTATAGAAAAAAAATAACGTTATTTGGAATTATACATGCAATACGGCACTTGAAGCATACGGTTCAAGAACATGAAAAACGAAGTTCTTACTAATGTTAAGATACAGGTATTTGAAACAATAATGGAAACACTTGTTTAAAGTTGGACTTATTTTAAGTATGATTGATAACACTGAGCACTATGTAAATCATCTTTCTTTTGTTTGTTGTAGATAGAATTGACTGTGTACTAAGAATAGAGTGCAGTTCTAGACGTTGTGCAGGTGCGTTGAGCGACCAGCATGTCCGAATTGACGGTGTTTCAAAGATGTCTTATTACCAATGACCGTCTAGCTGGAACATCTCAAAGCAAAACAGCAACGTTATTCGAAGTAACAAAGGCATGGTCTAGAAACTTATAAACACATACATAGTGCATGTTAAAACAGGGCCGGCGAAGTACAAAGGTGATCGAAAGATAAAGCTGCAGAATAGGGACCGCCGTGCCTCGAAGAGAAATGTGACGTCGCTGAAAAAACAGCGACCGAGAAAATGACTACAGAAGTTAATTTGAACATGGACATACCAGTGTCATCGATTACAGTGAAGTGGGAAGTACAAAGAAGTGGGCATCCATAGACGTAGTGCACTTGCAAAGAGAAAAAAAATGTTCAAAACCGACGGGCATTGTTCAATGACCAAAAAAAATTGACATTGAAGGACTGCCCACGTGTCGTGTTGTCGGGTGAGTTCCCCTTTTCCCTCTTCCTCACCACTAGATGCATGTTTCTCTGGCGAAGCACACTATGAAGCATTCGATGCGGCGGTAATTTGGGCGGCTCTATTCCGATCTCAGGTGCTATATCATCATCGTAGCCCCTTTGTCACATTGTACTGTTCGACCACAGTAGAAGTGTATAGAGAAGAGTTTGGCAACCACGTCTACCCAATAGTGCAAACTTTAACTCCACACGGGAGTACCATATTCCAGAACGATAATGCCCCATTTACATCTCTGGCCATATTCAAGAGTGGTTTCATGAGCATGCTGATAAAGTGCAACATTTTCCATGCCCGCACAGACCCCAGACCTTAATATCATCGAGCCTCAGTTGACAGTTTTGGAAACCAGAGTTCGTCGCCCAGAGGTCGATTTCCATCTTTTTTGTCTCTACTGAGTTTGAGGCTATGCTGCATGAAGAATGGCTTCAAATTTCACTCACTACTATGCTGTACTTGTAACGTTCTATGCCACCCATAATTCAAACGGTATTGCTTGCTAAATATGAACCAACACCGTAGTAATTCCAAATGTTCCGATTTCCACAAGTGGTTCCATTAATTTCATAAATACCTATAAATACTAAGCATATAAATATAACGTTGTATTTGTTGAAGCAGTCTGCAATGTCATCTAAAGTTGATGTTATTATACGCATTATAAAGGAATTCCAGACAACGGTTACCAATGACTTAAATTTATTTAACCCTTAATTATCCAAGATGAGAAAAACTTGTAGGTTAGTAAATAATTCGTCTCTAATATCATAAATATGTCATTACAGAATTAATATTTTAATAAATCTTGGGAAGCACAAATTTATATCCATCCTCATGCAATTATTTTAACTAAGTGTTTATCTTAATGGAAATGATCTGTGAAAAATTAAAGAACATGTTCCGAAATATTATAGATTTCCTGAAAGCCAATTACGAAATAGATTACCAAGAGGATAGGGTGATGTCTCATTTGTCTTTCAGTTTAAATGTTGCTGGAAGAAACACAAGTCAAGCAGTCTCAAATGCAAATTTCTTGTTTGTGTCTGTACGTCTTATGTCGTAGGACTAGGGTTACTAGATGTACTCTTTTAAGAATACATTTACTCTTGTTTAGGATATATTCTTTTGTACTCTCTATCTCTCTCTCTCTCACACACACACACACACTCTCTCTTTTTCAAAAGAGTACTTTTTTCTTCTCTTTACCTTATAAATTATAAATTGATATCAATTTCAAGGGCCACTATTAAGTACTATAATAACGAATAATGCCTCGCACATTTTTGTTCCACTGCAGTTCACATTAGTCGATCTCATTTTAAACTGTGGGACAACACAGGTAGCTCGGACCATCCATTCTCACTAATGCTCAAAATGTGTTTTTAAATTGGCACGAATTGCCACTTACTCCGTTGCTGTACATAAGTTTAACTGTAAAAATCAGTCTAATAGAAGGTAGAGACAAGATAGTAGAGGATGCATTACAAGGTCCCACCCAATTCACCAAATTAATTTTTTCCCCAAGCTTTTGTTCTTAGTTTCTTCCCGTTTTGCCCCGAAAAAAAAATCGTTTGTGCCCTCGCCATTTCCGAAATATAACAAAAACAAAGTGGGAACCTCGTGAAACGACAGTCCCCCACCTCTCCAAATTAAAATGCTTTGCCATTTGTTTGTACTTCGTTTGTTGCCGTTTGTCCCGAAATAATTTCGTTTGTTCCCTTAGGTTTTCTAGATATAGCGAGTTCAAAGTTGGAAGGGGGTGGGGGCTGATTTTATCCTACGTCACGTGTATATGTTTTGCAAGAAATTGAAAATGCAGGACATACATTTAGAACTATACATTTGGTTCGTTCATGTGTCAAGAATAGCCGCTTTAAGGACAGTTTTCCATAAAAACTTGAACCTTAATATTATTTTTATTTCTTATTTATTAAATAATTCTTCATTCTATCGCCATTCCTGATAAGTGTACCACCTGTTGTAATTAAATTGAAATGTTTTATGAAATTCTAGATTCCTACCCAGTGCCCTTGCCATCCAATATCCGTACACAAGTACAAATTCACGCTGAAACCTATCTTCACGAGATTTTTCTTAGTGTAGGGATTTTTCGTTTTAGTGCATATTCATGGATTTGTACCTACATGTATGCTATTTGGAAGACCGGGTTGCCGTGTGATAAAGCCGTTAGGCCAACGACTCGAAGGTGGCGGGTCCAAGTCAACAGTTACTAGACTGACCCATATAAAATAAATTTTACAAAGTTATCATCACGTCAAGCACAGGTCAATTGGAAGCCATGAACAGTACTGCTCGATACTTCACACGGCAAAAAGACATTACTCTGACTGACTGACTGCAATTTATCTGGTATTTCTGTTTTTAGCATTTGTCTTGTTACGCAATAGTTTCATCGAAATATCCTACCAGTAGCAAAAGGAAATCCCCCAGTAAGTCAACAAATAACTACAATAAATGTGAAAACATCCACTTGATTATAACTTAAACAATTGACACATGATGGCACTAACTTAAAGTAAGTTATTAAAAGAACTGGCCGGGAAACCGGGACAGGACCGGGAAACCGGGACTGTCGCCCCAAAAGGCTTCTGCCACTAACTGGGAGGAGACCCCTTAATTACTCTTGCTGAGACTTAAGGGAACCGACCGGGGTAGACGCCTAATGTCCAATCCATACGTTCACGTCGTGGGGCCTGTTAGTACCCAAGCAACTGCTTGGCGAACGAACATGGATGGGCTGCTCACCAACCCGCATTAGCTGACAGCGTGGTGAGTCAAATGTCAGCACCCCTCCTTTCTTTACATATGATGGTACAAGCAAGGAAACAGCCTCGGAGGCCCTCATTACCCGGAGGACGGAATGCAGCTGGCAACGGCAGCGGTCAGTCCTGCAGGAAGTCAGAGGGTCAAAATGCCCGGGTTTGGACTGTAGACTGCCAGGACACCGACACGGCAACTCGAACGGACCTATACGTTGCGACCCTCAACTGTAAGTCACTTGCAGGAGAGGACAAATTAGAAGAACTGCAGAATGAACTTAAGAGGATTAAGTGGGACATCATAGGACTATCAGAAGTGTGGAGGAAGAATGAAGAACAGTTGGAACTACCGTCAGGGCACACGTTCTACTACAAAGGAACAGAAACTGGAAAAGCGACAGGCGTTGGCTTTATAATTAATAAAGACCTGAAGTCACGAATCACAGAAATTGAAGGAATTTCAGATAGAATCGCACGGGTAGTAATAAAAATTAACAAGAGATACAGTATGGAAATTATACAAGTGTACGCTCCAACAACCTCGCACCCGGAGGAGGAAGTCGAAGACCTATACGAGGAGATTCAGAAGATTTTGGATAGTAGCAAATCGCATTACAAAATTGTAATGGGAGACTTCAATGCGAAAGTAGGAACCAAGCTGAGCAGTGACACGAAAGTGGGAAACTTTGGATTTGGCAAAAGAAACAAGAGAGGAGAGAAATTAGTGGAATTCTCAGAAGCCAACAGACTGTTGATTTCCAATACATTTTTCAAGAAACCGCCCCAGAGGAAGTGGACATGGAAAGGCCCAAATGGGACCAAAAACGAAATAGACTACGTTCTATCAAATAACAGGGCAATTGTGCAAGACGTGTCTGTTCTAAACAGTTTCAAAATCTCGAGTGATCATAGGATGGTGAGATGTAAGCTGAAACTAAATACTAGACTAGAGAGAAAGAAGCTTATCAGAGGAAAACCGTCAGTTTTAGATCTGGAAAATCTTGGAAAACACAGACAGACATTCGAGATAGAACTAAGCAACAGATTCAGCGCCTTGGAAGAGTTAGGGGATGAAGAAGACATCGATAGCAGAAATAAAATATTGACTGAGATAATAAGAAAAACAGCCAAGGAGATAGCAGGTACCAGAAAGAAAACAGAGAGCAAAATCTCAGAAGAAACTAAGCTCTTGATGAAGAAAAGAAGGGAAATGAAAGAAGAGGAAAATTGCAAAAAGAGGATTGAGTACATAGAACTAAATAAAACCGTAAGAAAGAAAATAAGAGAGGATGTACGAAGATATAACGAAAATCTTGTTAAAAATACAATCGAGGAAAACAAGAGCCTGAAGAAAGCCAAACAGCAGCTCATGATAGGGAAAAAGCAAATAATTGCAGTTAAGAGACCAGACGGGACCGTAACACGAAATAAGGAAGAAATTATAAACATATTTGAAAATTTCTACAGAGAATTGTACTACTCCGAGGAAGAACTAGGAAATGAAGATTCAGAAGAAATTGATGTTGATGTCCCAGACGTAATGAAAGAAGAAGTGGATAAAGTACTTCGAGGGATGAAGAACGGAAAATCACCAGGAGAAGATGGACTCACAGCAGAGATGTTTAAATGGGGAGGTGAAAAGATGAAAGAGGAAGTTGCTAAATTATTCTCGATGTGCTTGAGGAAGAGAGAAATACCCAGAAGTTGGAACAATGCCGTTATCATTTTGTTGTACAAGAAAGGGGACAAAGAACGCGTAGAAAACTACAGACCAATTAGTTTACTGTCAGTCCTATACAAAATGTTCACCAAAGTTATTTTGAATCGTATTGAACGAGACTTGGATTTTAATCAGGGAAGGGAACAAGCCGGATTTCGTCGTGGATTTAGCACAATGGACCACATACAAACATTGAATGAAGTAATGGAAAGGACTAATGAATATGAACTTCCATTATGTTTGGGATTCATAGATTTTGAAAAGGCTTTCGATTCGGTCTCCTTGTCAGCAGTACTTAAATCACTTGAACATCAAGGCATCGAAAGTGCATACATCAAGTTACTGCGAAACATTTACTCGACTGCCACTTCTGTCATTAGGCTGCATCAAGACAGTGAAAAATTTAAAGTTGGAAAAGGGGTAAGGCAAGGAGATTCAATTTCTCCAAAACTGTTTTGTGCGGTCCTGGAGAGAGTGTTCCAGAATTTAAACTGGGATGAAGTTGGAATTAAAATTAATGGCGAATATCTTCATCATTTACGGTTCGCTGATGATATAGTCCTGTTTGCTTCAAGTGCAGAAGAACTACAAACCAGAATGGAAGAACTGAGTAACGAGAGTTCGAAAATCGGCCTTAAAATGAACTTAAGTAAAACAAAAGTAATGTACAACCAACATGCTGCAAAGAAGGAAGTGAAGATTAACGGAGAAACAATAGGCATAGTTGATGAGTATGTTTACCTAGGTCAGCTTAAAACATCGAATGCAAAGTTGACTGATGAAATAAATAGAAGATGTAAAATGGCGTGGAGTTCTTTTGGAAGACTACACTTTATTTTCAAAAGCAAACTTCCAATGTGTCTGAAGCGTAAAGTTTATAATCAATGTGTCTTACCTGTAATGATGTACGGCTGCGAAACTTGGACATTGAGTGCGCAAACGACTCAAAGATTGAGAGTCACACAAAGAGCAATTGAGATATGCATGCTAGGAATAACCAGGAGGGACAGGAAGAGAAATGAATGGATTCGCGCACAAACAAAGGTAGAGGATGTAATCAAGACTGCGAAGAAGATGAAGTGGAGATGGGCCGGTCACATAGCTAGACGAACAGATGGAAGGTGGACGACAAATGTACTACAGTGGATTCCTAGAGAAAAGAAACGACCGAGACGACGTCCAAATGTAAGATGGGTAGATGAAATCAAGCGTTTTTCAGGAGCTACATGGATGAGGATATCAGCAGACCGAGATATGTGGAAAGAAAAGGGGGAGGCCTTCATCCAGCAGTGGATAGAAAACGGCTGAATATGATGATGATGATGATTAAAAGAACTGTTAGTGCTTTTACTAGTACGCCTCCCATTTCATTACGGAACCAATAAACCGTAATTTATGCGCAGTCTGTTGTTCCTTAGCTTGTTTTTCTTTTCTTGAGCACTGATCGATAAAGTACTAGCATCATAAAAGTAATCGCAATAGGAAATCCAGTGATTTTATAATTTAAACCATACTTTTAACAGCAGTTCATGTAATACCACACAATATACATACAAAACTGGGCCTGTTCGTCGACGACACTGCGTATTGGACTAGTGCTCGTACTGTGGAGGTTGCAATTAAACAACTACAGGCAATAACAGATGAATTTGTTTCGTGGTGAAGAACGTGGAAGCTGCATTTGAATCAGAACAAAACTCAGTTCATTCTTTTCTTTCCGTCAGGTACGGGAACTCGTAAAAACAAAGAGAAATTTTAAAAAATCAAAAATCAAACCCAAAAAAACAGCAAAGTACTTAGGAGTTACCCTTGACCATAGGCTAAATTTCAAGATGCACATCAATGAAAGACAGACAAAAGGACTCAGTACCCACAATTTACTTAAATCATATTTTCGATCAGAACTCTCACAAACCATTAAAATTAGACTTTACTTAGCAATATTAAGACCTATGGTCATGTATGGTCACGAACTATTTCACTCCGGCATAAATTTGGAAAAGATAGAAAAGTTCGAATGATACCGGATGCGGTATATGGAAAAGTTATGAACTGCGGACAAAATTCAATTATACAACAGAATTCCCATAGTTCCCATTGATTCATATTTGAAAGAACGTACGAAAAGATATATTGAAAATGCAAGACACAAAAACTTCATACAGGAAAACCTACTAGAACACATTGAAGACAGAATTAAGAGGCATAACACATTGAAGACAGAATTAAGAGGCATATTATAACTTATAAAGAACTACTTTCATATTTAATTTAAAACAGGAACGTAACAGTGATAAGATCAAAACAACATACTCAAATCTTCGTCATGGATGCGAAACTGAGCTCATACAAAATTATTACAAAATAGTATTTTGGATGATAACATCAATAAATTTTACTCTCAACACCTTCATTTACCTAAACATCCTTCATTCTTTTACAGTTTCACCTGACTTGAATTCTGGCAATTTTACATATGATTGATCTGTTCTTCTGGACAATGCCTTTAGGCTCACTCAAAGAAATAAAGGGTAAAAGTGGATTTTCTGGGGGCTTTCTTGGGGCGCTGCCTGGGCCCTGGTGCTTAATCCGGTTTATTTCAAACATAAATCTAATATATTTTTTCTAAACAATTACAAATTAACTCGAAGGACGAAAGTAGCTTATCAGAGCTAGAAGTCCAGCTACTGTGGCCCTGCGGCCGCATAGCATTACTTTAGCGGCAGTTCATGTAATTTAGTTTGCTTATTTCAACTCAATTTTTGGAGTAGAGATTGTTATGGATATAATTTGTGTCTTATCAGTCTCTCAATGGTATTAATCTCTTTATTACGTCTGATATCAAAGTTCAGGTATTGACAGTATAAATGTTGTTGGTAATCGAAATAGGAAAACTTTCTTTTCGAGGAGCTTTTTTAATTATTTCTTTTATGTGATGTGGGTTCGTGTACAGTTATTTTGTGGGTATAAAAATGTCAATTTGAGGAGTGCTTGAGGGTAAAAATTGTTTGCAACGAAAATGTCATTGCATACCATTTACTTATGGTCATACACTCTTTCTGACTTATAGGCGGATTTGTTGGCACTTTAAAAATTCGTTGTTTTTTTTGGCTGGACCGGGATAAATCCCTCTTTTTTGAGAAATGTGAACGTAATACTTTCCTTTTTTAAATTCAAGGCTTGGTACTGAACACGAAAGTTCTAACCAATGGAAGGAAGACTTGTAAAAGTAACTTACTATGTGGGAAAACACTTAGGAACAAATTCATATATTCATGCAAGATTGCACTTAGAATGGGGCATGAGACTCAATAATGGATATGTCCTGTACTGGCCGCAAAGTTGGACAAAACGCCAAAAGATCCTGTCAAAATTAATACCTTCTGAACGGTGAAGGAATGCTGATTGCATCTTGTTGAGGAGCTTACACGGGTACTATATACTTTTCATCCACATATTTTACAGAATATAGCGTGCTTTAATTTGATCAAAACGTTGATAAACCGAGCTGTTTAAACATTTTGTCCGGAGAGTTTTTACATCATTGTGTAGGGTTTATTTTGACCTATTATAACTGTCGTAATTTGTGCAAAGTAGAGAATGGGTGCTCATTACCTTTGCTAAAGACTGCAGAATAAAAGGGTGTATATATCGAATAGATAACTTCTGACCCAACGGAGGAAAAAGGGCAAAAACATATATTGCAATTTATTATTTTACAACGGGATATACGTACTATTTTCAAAATAGTTCCCAGTCATTAATGGGGCCAAACTTAGTAGGAATAACTTGTCTCCGGATTTACATAGTACTTCTATACGCTGGCTAAATCTCGGGAAATTTCCTCCAGCATGTATTTCCAATTATTTTTTGTAGGGTCAGATGGGTTACAGTTTTCTGTACGTAATTTCATATGGTGTTTTTGTTTGCTTCACAACACACGCTGTAGTTGTAGTTGTATAGTGTACTCCTCGTTGTATTCATTGTGGACTAGAGTACAAACTGATGTGAGAATGTACAGGGTAAAACTCCAACATGTAGAATAGCCCTGCCCCTAATGGACACTAGCCAGAAAAAGAAATTTTCGCCTCATTTGCTCCTAGTTGGAGCTCCTAGATTTAGTAATTATTCATGAAATATACGTAACGGATTCTGTTTTACAATATCCAAAAGTCTGTCAAATTTCGTACAATTCATGATTTCAGGTGATCTTTCCAACAGGGAAATTACAAAAATCCACGATATATGGGTCCTTAATGTGATATCACTATATCGCCTACTAACACAAACATTTAATACGTTGTACAATAATTAAACTAAATTAGGTATAGCAAAATTAATTTAATTTAATTCAAATGTAATTTTGCAGCATTCCTGACAAATAGTAAAAAAAAATCATGTGCCTTTTCATGTAGGTAAGAACATGTTAACGGTTTCCTTATGGCGTAGGGATTTTTTCATAAGTTACAGTGTGATTAATTAAATGGGTTGATAAGGCCTTTCTGAATA
>JAGDQP010013073.1:17997-48757 GCA_022664845.1 Lepisma saccharinum | reverse complement strand
CTTTGGCCCTTTATATCTCCCGAAGTTGGCAACACTGAGCATTGATTTTGGTATCATTGGACGTATTTTGCTTCACAGCTTTATTTTACATTAAAAGTTTTCTTAGTGCCATTTGAAAAAAAATATAAGTTTGTGCTGAGGTGGCAACACTGCTTATGTGACACTATTGTCGTGTGCTTTGTCAAGTGTCCCGCTTCAGTAGGTATTAGGTTACCTGCGCACATTTTTTTATTTTCTGCTCCTTAAGTTATTTTTGGCTGTCACTTGTCAGACTCACCGGTATAAGTTAAAAGTCGGTATAAGTTAAATTTTAAAATAGACTGGTAACACTGACAACTGGGGTGCTTGAGATCGGGAACACCCAAAACGTTCTTTTATTGTGTTGAATGATATCTAAGCTAAGGGCAAATAACGGTATGGAAATTTTTTAAATGTTTAAGTTAGCAACACTGAGAACTGGGCAACCTGGTATATCACATACACAAAAAAAATGTAATCTAGTGTTTATATTGTTTGTATTTTTTTCTTAATTACCTATATAAAAGTAATTCTTGCTTAGAGACGTTAGCAGTATTACAAATTGCTGCCTTGATAAAAAAAAAGAAAGAAAAGTTTTAGCGATCCACCCCCCCACCCCCCCCCTCTATTTACAACACTAGGTTGAGTAAATCTCGTGCGCCAGGCATGGGAACACTGAAGGAAAATTCTCCATTGTCCTGGCCGGGATTACACTTCTTGAAATGTTGTCTTATTCAGGCAGCAAGACCTGACATTTCTTTTTTACACAGTCTACATTTCACTTTTACGGTTTTATTATTTTCGAATAAATGTGTCCAGGTTAAATCATTTTTTCTTCCTATTCAACCCACTGATAATGAGTCTAAATGCGCAGCAAACAAGCAGAGTACCTATTAAAGTTCACCACCCGACATAAATTCCAAGCACCGAATATGAAATGATTATCAAATCTGTACAGTTCCTCACTACTTTCGCTTTCCAAATATACATAAAAAAAAGAGCAATGTAAACAGAAGAAAATACATGCCTATGAAGCTTTTCTTTTCCTGGCAGTTTTTCACTAAATAAAAAAGGAAGAATTGAAAGATGAATTCAACTGATAAAGACCAAATCAAAACAACGCACAACGCATTTTATGGCTTCCGGCGCCATAATACTGATTATTTTGGAAGCTTTCACAGGGGACAAATTGCATACGTTTTACTGGTAAAAATACACCTTTTGTACCCTTAAACATAACATGATTTTTTCAAAGAAAAATAAAATTGTTTTAAACACGGCTTAAAAGAACATAGTTTAAAACAAATGTTTTCATCATTCCAACCCTGGCACTAACTACTAAATAATAAGTACAATATCGTCTCTCCAATGGAAAACTCACGAAAGTTCAAAAATCTGTTTTTGCGAAGATTTGGATTTATTTATTTATTTATTGACTAATAATTTACATTAGATAAAAGATAAGAAAGAGTACAGGCAACCATTACATAATTAGTAATAAAAAACATGATGGGCCGTAACGAGCGTATAGGCTCACAGTAAGGGCATACTCTAGATAGTAACACTGTTCTAGAAGTAATTGAAAAGAAATTAGTAAGTCTTTTTCTGTATCTATAAAGGTTCTCAGTAATATTTTGACAAAAGAATTTATGTATCTGTAAAAAGTTTCCAAAAGCATTTTTTTACTTCATTTTTAAATTTGGGAATAGATTTTATGGTCTTTATGTGTTTAGGTAAAGTATTATAATTTTAACATAAATTATATTTAACACTATTTGTACCATAAGTAGAAGTTTTAATGCTATCAATTCTGATTTGCTCTGTTTGTCTGGTCCTATATCCATGCACTTCATTCCTTTTTATTAACACTAAATTACTGTGCATATTTCCACTCAGTGCTTTATGAACGTAGATACATGAATGAATTTTAAGCAATACTTCCAGCGGAAAAATATGTGTTTCATAAAACAAACTCTTACTGGGATGATACAACTGATAACCATACATTATTCTAATAGCTTTTTTCTGTAATAATACAAGTTTATGTAATCTTGTTTTGTTTGTGTGACCCCAGATTGTACATAAGTATATCAGATGACTTTGTATAAATGCGTTATAGACCATTTTTTTAATATTCAACGATAAAACGTTCTTGAAACGGTGCACGACTTTGAAAGGTGACTCCTGAAAAAATCAATAACTGCACTAAAATCTTTGCAGTATATTTTGAAAATACGTGTCTTCTGTGGTTTTTCATATTTCTTATAATGATTCTTATTAAACTTTAAACAAAACTGTAGAATACAATGCTTAACTCAGATGCAACCTTTTCACTTTCGTGAGTTTTCTCGTGATGATATGGTGATCATATTTCAGTATTCCTTGTGTTTTCATTTTATTGATAAATTTATTTATGAATTGTTATTTACAGTAATGTTGTTGAAATTGTTCATAACTTCAGACCTTGAGTTCATATTTAATTTAACTGTTCTTTTAGACTGATGACCAGGACTCGGTCAAAAATGAGAAGAAGGAGGATTCAAGTGGTGAAGAGGAGGAAGAAGAAAAGTCTGATGAAAAAGAAAACGGAAAGGAAAACGATAAGGACAGCTCTAAAAAGCCAGCATCCAAGACGAAAGAAGTAAAGAAGGATGTTAAAAAGGAGGAAGAGGAAGAAGAGGAGGAGGAGGAGGAAGACGAGGAGGAGGAGGAGGATGAAGATGGAAAAGGTATAGTATAGTAATTCCACATATTTTACATAAGAGTTGACAGCGAAACCTTTTTGGTTTTGAGGTATCCGCAGTTTTACAACACTATTTACCCGACTTTCAACACCAGGAAAGTGTATACTCTTTTCTGTGTACGGTAGTTCAACCAAATAACTATAAGATTGTATCCTAAATGTCACTAAACGTTTTACGGAACAGTATGGGAATAAAGTGAACGGTATTTGTGACAGTAATAAGAATGCATACATTCTTATCTTTTGGTCCTCTCTTAACGGAAAATATCTCCGCAAAGCGCTTCCCGAGAAGATACTCTCAGAGGACCAAACGATTGTTAATTAAAAGGATACGTATTATTAATAATTCCGCGTTCTTCGTGCGTAACATAAGTTTAGGTATTTTGACGTAAATTATAATTTTGTGAGAAAGGATGTGCTGGATATATCTTGTGACTAAAGTTGGAAGACCTTTCCATTTGATTAGCTTTCCCCATGTAACAAGTTGATACTAGTACGTCAATGAAAGCTGGTAGGGAGAAAATGTTTCCAAATTTTGGGTTCAAATAACTTAATTTGTGCTACCAGTTTTAATATCAACACTCTAAAACTAAAAAGTCCTTCCGTTTGATTAGCTTCCTCCATTTTAAGAATACATTCCAGCAACCAATTGAAAAAAAAAAAAAAAAAAACATTATTTGGGTTCAGTTACCTTGATTACCGATTAAAATCTTGTAACTAGAGCTGGCAGATCTTTTTGATTTCGTTAGCTTTCTTCATAAAGAACTCAAGCTAACGCCTCCATGAAAGCGGACAGAGAGAAACAGAGAAATTTGGCCCGTTGAAGTTCTTGTGACTAAAGCGGGGGTCATTTCAGAGAATTTCGACAAATAAAATAAGAATTGGTCGCTCGATTATTTTTGATTCCCTTCGTATTTAATACACACAGGGAAAAAGATCATGCGGGTTAAGCGTCTGAGTGAAAAAAAAATAATTTGAACAATTCTGATAGGACTCAGAATAATGCCATGCATAGAATAGAACTTTCCAATATTTAAAATGAACTGTTGGTAATGTAATAGCAAGGTAAAGTTGATTTGCCAATCTTTCTATTAAAAAAAAACTAAATTCACGATCAGCTCAGTTGATTTAAGTCTCCTTAATTACTTTTGTCTTCTGCCCCCACACTGTTGAGTTCTTTGGCGCAGTCAGTGTTAACTCAATATGCGCTCTACTGGAGTTTATATGTGAATTGTATGTAGTCATCGAGTATTACCACTCTTCTTTCATCCTGATTGATTAATTCAATTATTACAGCAGCTCAGTGGTAGAGCGTTGGCGTTGTATTCGGAAGGTCGTGGACCGAGCTGCCGTAGCTCAGTGGTAGAGCGTTGGCGTAGCATTCGGGAGGTCGTGGGTTCGGTTCCAGTGGTCGACCAGCCTGACAGGTTTTTCCTCAGTCACACCAGTCAAATGCCGGGATGGGACCCACAACATAGGCCCTGACCAACACCTTCCCGATTCCTTTCCCTACTCTATCCCGGCCTGAGTCTTAGATGCCTAAAGCCCATAAATAAAATTCAATTCAATTCGGGAGGTCGTGGGTTCGAACCCTAGCGGCTGACCATCCTGACAGGATTTGTGCTGTTACACCAGTCAAATTCCGCGATGGCACCTTCAACAAAAGCCTTGGCCGATACCTTCCCGAATCATTTCATTTCCCCTCCTTAATCCCGGCTAGAGCCCTAGATGCCTGAAGGCCATAAATAAAATTCAGTTCAATTATTGATACCTTAACGAACCTGTGAGTTTCTAAGGACGCCTTCTACAGGTTTTGAAAAAGTAGGCTCCGAACAACTACGTTCAAATTAAGGCCCCTACCAGGTTTGAAGGCGGTAGCACGCTCGCTGTAAAAGAGCCCATGAACTATTTAATTTGATGGCCCTCTTCTTTTAGTTACATAGTTAATACGTGCTAATGTGAAGTTTCTGGTTGCGCTGTGATACTTTAACATTGGTAGGAACAGTATTATATATCCAGTGTAGGTTTAAGAGCGGTGTATACAAAAGGAATCCATAACAATTCTATTGTGGTTGAGGGCATAATGTGGTTACTATAAGAAAGCAGTATAAACTGAATATCCAGAGTAAATAAGTGTTACTATTGATTAATATGAAGAAATGATGATGATTTGCAAGGCTCTACGTCGAGTTCAGCCCGTGATATGTGAGAAATGAGATGAACAAACGCCGTGTGGGAAGGGGGTTGTGTTCTTCGTGTTTTCTTTGTTTCCTCTCACTAAATAACATTCCACCACTCATTCTCATCCCACATCTTCACCTTCGTATATCTAATTATGGGGAAAAAATTGTGCATTCCGTTTAATTTTCTAAAGGAGCGTCCCTTTCAGACATAAGAAAAATATTTGAGTCACGTTCATCGGGCGTCTTGTCGAATGTGATAAATATGATTGTTGAAGCTACTAGAAACAAGAATATACAGAAAAATTGCACGGTCTATTTACTTGAAATTTGTTTATTAATCAGACCGTGAATAATAGCAATTATTGTAACATAAGCAAGAACGAGGGCACGGAAAAAATAAAAAGTTGTTACCGGGCAGCTCATATTTCTACTCAGCTCAGAAACTGCTAACCTCGCGATTAATATCGAGAAAATTGAACTTTGCAGGGTTCCCAGCTGTCCTATTTTCCTTTATTTTGGAAAGTTGTGTATATTTGTCCTATATATGTCTTATATTTTAATCTTGTCCTATATTTTTCAGTGATTGAATTATTAAAAATACAAGCCAAGGGCAGTTGCAGTGATGATTTAAATTGCTACACATTAGCAAATGCTAAATGTGTCTTAGCATTTTTTTTTTCTGAGGGACTAGTCACTAACCCTCACTATTATTTTTTTTTAATTTGCTTTTTCCTATCCTCCCATGTCCACTCTTTTTTTTTTTTCTTTGTTTACTATGTGCTTATTCTTCCCCATGAAGCTTAGCTGAGGAACCTTGCCATGCTCCAGTTTCTTATAACGCAAGCTGTGTTAGCATTTTCTTTCAGCAGTGTGTGCAGCAGTATTGGTTAGGCATTTAGGTGTGTTGATATTCACCAACATATCCCAACGCCTTCCAATATTGCTGTACATAATATGCAGGGTTCCTAATAGTTTATATAAAATCACCCTTTTGGAATTAGTAATGCTAAATGTATATATGAAATTTTCTGCCGAAGCTTTTGACATACGTAAATCTCTTAGATACCTAAATTTATTATTTTGTGTGAATACTTTTGGAACAGCCTGTAACTACCAAAGACATTAGTATATATCCCAAGACTTTTAAAATGTATAGAAATTAATTTACCAAATTATGCAAAACCTCTATGGGAGGCAGTCTAGTTATATTGTAACGTCTGTCATGTATGTATATAAACGACGCAAACTATGTGTAATATCAGTTCTGGTAGAACTCCCGAAATGGAAGGAGCTCTAAATAAAGGTGCTAAGGAGAACCTTATTTGCTTGTTTTATTTATGTCATGTTTTCCCCTTTGCTTACATTGTCCTTTACAAACATCACTCGGTCTCTTGTAGTAGGAGGCGGACCACGTACCATATACACTTTTGAGTCTATTTCATATATGTTCCTCCGGGTTGGTCAGTACGTAGTAATTTTTATCTTGCCTTTCAAGTTTAAAATCCTACGCCCATAGCCGGAGAGTAATAATACATATGCCTCACACATATATTAAATATTCTCATATAGAACCATTTGGGTTACTCGGGACATAGGTCGTATCAGGGCTCGGGAGTTTTTTGTCTGGACCCATGATCCAATCTTTGTTCGCCGCACAGTACGTTGCAACCTGTGTGTACGTGTTTTCATAGAGTTTTCACCAGTTGTTGGTTAAAAAAAAAAAAAAATGCAGTTTTAAATCCTAAACTATATTAGGTCGTAAACATTTGCATTGTTATATATATCTAAAAGATGCTTTTGCTCATTGGGAAGAAGGATGTGACCATTGCCTTACAAATAGAAAAACAAGATTTATGTATTTTAAAATTGCAAGGATATAATCGTAGTCAGGAACTGACAAGAGGTCAGCGAAGTTGGAAACACTTACATTTTTGTTCGATGTCTGTACCCTTTCTGCGATATTTAGCTAAATAAGTAGATTTAGTTTCTTTCATACTGCTGTTACAACTTGAAAACCAAATCTGGAAAATGTGCTAAATACAGCCTGAAAAGTGAGGAAAAATCAAAATGGAAAATGCCTTATAATCCTATAAAAGTACTGTTTATATGTTAATATATATATATTTTTATTTCAGTCCCTCTCTTAGATCAGCCACTTGAAGTGAGTGGGACGAGAGAACGTAAGAAAACCCAAAGATTTACAGCAGAAGTTAACAAATCAGCGACAAAAGAAACAACTATTGAAGTTCCCGAGGGAAGCGGGGTACAATTAGGAGAAATTCCAATTATAGAATTTAATATTCAGGTATGTATGTAAACAAATATTTCTGGTCTCGTTAGATTACGGGTGTCGTACTTTTTTTTTCTTCAAATTATGTGCAGGTGGTAATATATTATGATAGGTGTAAATATCGTGTAGGAGATTGTGTATTCTATGTTCAAAGTAGCTGATGGCCGAAATGTGTAATTATTGATTCTGAGGTAAAGAGTGCGAGCGAATCTAAGTAGCAGCCATTGTAGTTAGTTGTGATGTGCCCATTTTTCTAACGGAAAGCTGAACCCTCATACAGGGTGTTCGAAAAGTCCCATCAATTTTGAACTGTGATAGCAGGGTAACGAATTGTGACAGGTGAATGTGGGTTGCATACATATGAAGTATCATTCCTGCAGATATTTTTCTGAAGAATTCCAAAATGCCACATATCCAATGTCAAGTCAGAGATGGAAGAATCATAAAAGATGGAAATAAAAAAATGACGAAAACCTACAGTTCGCTTCACAACATGTCTTAAAATGACGATTTTAAGTTCAGCGCATGTTAAACTATTGAACTAGACCGAAGTGTTGTGTTTGCAATGGGTGAGGTAGCAGTAAATCAACTTTATATGACGTCAGCACGAAATAGTTCTGTTTTGGAGAATTTCTTAGCATTTGTCAACATTGTGAGCATGTACGATCATTGTTTGTACAACATAATAAAAATGATTAAGTCATTGATAATATCAATGTTAACGCACCTAATTAACACGGTGATAAATATTTTTTTGTTCATTAGCAACACTGAATCTATGTGCTAGAGACAGATCAATGGAATAGTTATGGTTCGTGTGCACTTAAATGTACCCTCAGTTTGACTTCATAGGCTTGTTTCAGGTGCTGATAGAATGTAAAATCTACTGGTCACATGACTCGATTATTGATCACAGCCGCCATATTGGATTCAAAATCGCGGAAGCGCATATTCTTTAATTGTAAGTTTCCATGGCTATTTTTTTTATCCGATTTCGACTTTTGTTGTTGTTGTTTTTTTTTTTAATGAAAGATCGTAAATAGATTTAAAATTTTGTCCCATTTTGCGTTTAATGTAACCAATTTTGAGATATCTGTAAAAATGATTTTTTTTTTTTAGGAAAATAATATTTTATTTCAGCCTGGTCGTTGAATGAGTTTATAAAATGAATTTAGAAACTCATTGCAAAAGTCAATTAATTGGCATTTTCGGAGCATTTTATAATCACGTATATAATTCTTAAGGTACCTTTTGTAAAATTAAATAAAGTATAATTTACCACAACTCTTTGAGCCGAACTTATCTTTCAAAGGCACTGCGTTCAGCTATTTTTCATTTTGCCAATTTATTATTATTATTATTATTAAATGTTTTAACTAACTACAGATATATATTCTTTCGTAAAGAATTTTATGCTAAACGTAATCGATATTTAAATATAATCGAAACATTTTTTTAAGGCTTTTTCGGCAGTGCTTAAATTTGGTTTTCAAGTCAAGTTTTAGAAAACCTTAAACAAATTTATAACTAAAGATGTTTGAATAGGAAGTGAGTACAGTAAACATAATTACAATAGGAAGCAGAGATCTTCACAGAAACGATTAGAAATTTCATATAACGTGATTTTAGAAATATTATGATTTTAAGTATTTAACTCTTTTAGAAACCACTCATTTCTGCAAAAATTATATTTGCGTATAAGTCTCTCAAGATTCGCACTTGAGCAAAAGATACAACAGGATCGTCGGAAACATGAACATGAGCAAGGTATAGGGAAGTCTGGAGACAATTACACATTGTTCTTGAGGACACAGTTTACCCATAATCCAGAGTAGAGAAATCGTGCATTTGACAAAGCACGAATTCATATATGACGTTAAAAGTAAGCTCTTTTAATGTAGATTCCTACTGATGATGATGATGATTGCGTAAAGTTTCCAAAACCCACGACCCTTTTTTGTGAAGACACTGGTAGTAACGGAACTCATCAGCTGTCGGATAGGGTGATCCAAGGGCTTTCATCAGGATTATTCCTAGTTCACTTCCATGTTTTCACTGAGAACGGGAGACCAAAATCTTCCAGAAGCACTAGTATCAGCTTTCAGTGTTTTGTTGAGAATTTAGTCGTATTATGACAGCCTGTCAACGAATGGATTGTAGGAGGAACAAGGATAACATGTAATAATGTTTAATCTAATAGCTCTTTCAGGTACGCTCAAGGAGGTTGTGGTAAATTATACCTTAAGACTTCTATACGTGGCTGTATATAATTTAAAATGCTCTGAAAATGCTAATTAACTTTTGCATTGAGTTTCTAAATTCATTTTGTAACTTATTCAACGAACAGGCTGAAATAAAATATTATTTTCCTTTAAAGAAAACAACTCAAAATTGGTTACATTAAGCGCAAAATTTCTAAGAATCAAACTTCTAGATCTATTTCATTTTAAAAAAGAACGTCGAAATCGGTTGAAAAATGACCGAAAAACTTACGATTAAAGAATATGCGTTTCCGCCCCTTTTGAATTCAATACTGTTGTTGCGATCAATAAGCGAGTCATGTAGACAGTAGCGAGTGTATGTACAACCCACTCATCTGTTACTTTCCGGACACTCTGTACATCGGGATCTCGCTCATATGTTGCGTGTTCACCGACTTTTTTTTTTTTTTTTTTTTTTTTTTTTTTTTTTTTTAAATTTATACAGCTGGATGTATTTCTGGATCGCAAGTGATGCATTTTCTTTTGCCTTTTCTCCGTTTCGACTAATTTATTCTTTGAGCATCAACCTCTAATCATTCTGTGCATATGGTAGATTTATGAATCAAATGTATAATGCTGAGAGATCGTACGTATGTTGATCGATATATATCACTTGAACATCAAGGCATCGAAAGTGCATACATCACGTTACTGCGAAACATCTACTCGACTGCTACATCTGTCATTAGATTGCATTAAAAAAGTGAAAAATTTAAAGTTGGATAAGGGGTAAGGCAAGAAGATTCAATTTCTCCAAAACTGTTTTCTACGGTCCTGGAGATAGTGTTCCAAAATTTTAACTGGGATGAAGTTGGAATAAAAATTAGTAGTTAATATCTTAATCACCTACGATTCGCTGATGACAATCCTGTTTGCTTCAAGTGTAGAAGAACTACAAACCAGAATGAAAGAACTGTGTATTGAGGGTTCGAATATACGTCAGAAAATGAATTTAAGTAAAATAAAAGTAATGTACAATCAACATGCTGCAAAGAAGGAAATAAAGATTAACGGAGATGACAGTAGGCATAGTTGATGAGTATGTTTACTTTGGTCAGCTCAAAACATCGAATGCCAAGTTGATGGATGAAATGAATAGATGATGTTAAATGGCGTGGAACACTTTATTTGCAAAAGCAAACTACCATGTGTCTGAAGCGTAAAGTTTATAATCAGTGTGTCTTACCTGTGATGATGCACGGCTTTGAAACTTTAACATTGAATGCCCAAACAACTCAAAGATTAAGAGTCACACAAAGACCAATGGAGAGATGCATGCTGGGAATAACTAGGAGGGGCAGAAAGACAAATGAATGGATTCGCGCACAAAGATAGAGGATATAAACTGCGAAGAAAAAGTGGAGATGGGCGGTCACATAGCTAGACGAACAGATAAAAGACGGACGACAAATGTACTACATTGGATTCCTAGAAAAGAAATGACTGAGACGACGTCGAAATGCAAGATGGGTAGATGAAATCAAGTGTTTTTCAGGAGCTTACATGGATGAGGATAGCAGCAGACCGAGATATGTGGAAAGAAAAGTGGGAGGGAGGCCTTTATCCAGCAGTGGATAGAAAACGGCTGAATATGATATATATATATATATATATATATAAGACGCTAAAAAAAAAAAGGTACTTACATCTTGGAATATCAAGACAGGTGTACAGGAACTTTACAAACACACAAGAAAAGCTGTAACGTTTCGCAAAAGCGTTTCCAACTGATAGGAGAGAAAATGGATCAAGCGGACATTTGCGGGACTGGTGTTAAGAATACGCCATTTTGCCAAACTGATGCTGGAAAACAGTGTGGCCAGGCTATGGAGGTGGGAAAATTACTAGACGGATCAGAGAAAACACTAAATGGAGAGGAAAGTGCGAAGGTTACTAGGAGCAGGTAAGGGGCTTCCTGAAGGAATAATATGGTAGAGAATCAGAGGGGATGGGGAAATAATTATAATAATGAAGATGAAGGGAAAAACAAAGAAACAATATAGAAAAATATAATAAGTGCCACAAGAGATGCAACAAAGAGAAAGGAAGAAGACACTGCGCTACAGGGAGTTATGGCAGTTGAGGCCGGGTTCATGGTTGGCGGAAAGGATAGAGATGTACGTCTGCTCCCATCTCTTTCTAACTGTGGCAGTTGAGTCAGGGTTCAGGACTTTCAGGATTCTGACTCGAAAGATTTCGTCAAAGGGGCTGCCGTGATAAGAAGTATGTTTAGGTATGGGGAGGTGCGGAAGTTGAGATTTGGAGAAGTAACTGTGGTGGTTGATGCGGAATGTTGGAGGAGTTTGCGTTTGGACAAACTTAGAAGGCGGAACATAGGTTTCAGAGTAGGAGATAAATGAGGTTGGAAGATATGCAACTGCCGAAGTGTCTGAAAGAGTACGTATTGTGAGTGACAGGATGTTCGAAGGTCAGCCTGGGGTCAAAAATAGGACAGGTTTTGCAGCGGGGTCTATTGCACTTGCCAGGTTTGGGGGAGGGGCGGGATTGGCCCATTTCTGGTGAGATTCGGAGGTCTGCGGTAGACTATTTTGGGGCACGACGGGGAAACTTTCAGTTTCAGGTGACGCAGGGGTCCAGATTAAGAAAATATCGTCGATATAGCGAAGCTAGGTGCACACTTTGTGAGAGGTGTGGGGTTGAGGTATTAGGTTTCTAGGCATCCCATGAAAAGGTTGGCATAGGAAGGGCCATGCGAGTGCTCATGGATGTGCGTTTGATTTGCAGGAAATTGTGGTTCTCAAAGTGAAGTCGTTCATGGTGAGGACAAACTGGGCTAGCTGTAGCAGAAATGGTGTACTGGGTTTACGAGGATTGGACCGTGTGTCGAGAAAGTGTTTAAGGCGGAGGCCATGGGTGTAGGGAATGTTGGTATACAGTGATGTCACGTCGACTGTAACTAAGATAGTGTCAGGTGGAAGAGAATCAGAGATATAATGTATTGTGGGGAGGAAGTGGTTGTTATCCTTGATTTAGGAAGGGAGATCCTGGACAAATTGTTGGAGATCGTCGTCAAGGAAGGCGGAGATTCTTTGATTTGCAGAGCCAATACTGGAAACGATGGATCGGCCGGGATTACCAGGTTTATGGGTTTTGAGAAGTAGGTAAAATTTAAGGTTTCTGGGATTGTCAGGACAGAGTGTAGGGACAGTGGAACGCGACATCCCCTCATGGGATCCATGCGCTTGGAGGTAGGTTCGGATCTTACTAAGAAAGGATTGTGTGGGACCTAAGAAAGGATTGTGTGGGACCTTCCTCGAGGGGACGGAGTTGTTTAAGGGCTTCGGATTGGTAGAGTAATTCATTACTACCTTGGTGGATCCCTTTTTAGGAGGGCGGATAATGATGGTCGGATGAGAACGAAGGTTGGAGTTGGCTCTTCGTTCTCCAGGAGGTTGTGATGTGATAGGAACGTGTCAGTGAAGCCAGGGTTAGCAATTTGTTTGGAGGGGAAGGGGGAGGGTCTTGACTAGAGGGCGGAAAGAATTTGTGGAGGCTGAGATAAGTTTGTGTCAGGTTCTGGCCTGAGGTGTGTCAGGATGAGTGGACCAGTGGTGGTGCCACCTGAGGCTACGGTTACATATACTAGGCACGTCCAGAAAGTAAGTTCCGTTTGGTAATAAAAACAAAACGAGTATAGATACAAACAAACTATTTGTTGAAAAACAAACCACACTATTTTTCCACATAGTTCCCACCATTTTGGAGGTACTTGTCATAGCGTGGCCCATGTTTTTGTATTCCGTCATAAAACGTTGCCTCCTGTGTTGTCAACCAGGTGGTAACATGTCGTTTAAGTTAGTCGTCGTTTTTAAATTTTTGTTCACCAAGGAACGTTTTCAGGTGCAAAACGAGATGGAAGTCACTAGGGGCGAGGTCAGGGTTGTGCGGTGAGTGGTCAAATAGGGTCGAGCCGAAGTCCTGTAAGATTCCCCACGGGGCGGGATTTTCAATCAACTTCGCCATTCTACACACGCACTGTAAAGCGTACACAACAGACAGTGATATCAAAATGGCGTCATCTCCTTCTTGACTCAGGGCAACTACGGCGCATGCGCCGAACTGCGGTGGCAGCGCTACCGAGGTAACGGTTAAAACCGGAAGTTACTTTCTGGACGTACAACGTATATAACACAAAGTAAAGCCGGAAGGGGAATGTAAGGTAAATATGATAAGAAGTAAGGAATTCACTTTTGGCTTATTTATTCCATGGAACACCCACACACGTTCACAATATACAGTTTGTAGCGATATTTCGGGATATTACGACCTTATTCTTACTTGTAGAGGAAAAGATAAACAAATGTAGATTGAACCAAAGACGAAGACGACCTGTCCTAGTTAAACATTAAAGAGGTCGGATCAGAACTGACAAACTTAAATCAACCTCTTATAGTAATTTATTTAACTAAGCTGCTTTTTATTAAACGCTAGAATAAACGCTCCTTGAAATGCTCAGACCAACTTTTGAAGTCCGTGTCTTCTTGAATCTCAAAACTGCGTCTCATCATTGAGATTGTTTTATCAGTGGTACTTTATATAAGCCACCAGTAATTTGTTGGAGTAACTACTTAGGGGTTAAAAGAAAAAAATAAACTTAACGTTCATTACGAAATTACGTAAATAAATTAAAGAGTGATGTTTAAGAAAGTATTGGAAATGGTTGTAAACCAGTGTTTATTTCTTTTATTGATGTGAAGTTCGTTCCTCTCTCTCTGTTGATACTTTATACTCTTGTATATTTTACTTTGATTTTATACGACTTATTTTCCACTTGCAGAAAACTAATGTAGATAAATTAAAACCGTTGCAACGTCTTCTTTATGGACGATATGGCAAAGCATCTCTGATGAAGAAATATATTAGAAAGTTCAATGGGTACGACTTCAAGAAAGGTTCCGATCAGTATGAAAGGAAGAAATTACAAATTCAGAAGTAAGTTATGTTCCTTAGTTCTCTTTCTGTTTTAATATAGTGTTTGTGTAATAAAAAACGATTGGAACTAGAAAATTGAAGAATTCTTGTAAGAAAGTGTATCGGTGTAAAAAGCATGTTTGAGGGTGGTCGCATAAGCACGTATAATAAAAGATGATGTGTCTTATAATAAAGAAAATGTCACTTATTATAAAGAGATGTTGGCCGGAGTAAAGGTACCTATGCAGGCGCGTGCATATGTTGCACAAGCACTTAAAAGGAGACGTCAACATTGTCATGCCGAAACCTACCTTCAGATTTTTCGTACGTGTCGATTACACTAAAATAACACTCCACACAAAGTTTGAGGTGCCAATTCAAAGTGTAAGTGGGCCAAAAAAAATGTCAAAAACAGGAAAATTTTACTGAGATAATATTGAATTAGGTTTGCTACACTGGGACAGAGTACTTGGTGGAGAGAAACAACCGCGCTTACTACGTGGAGAATGCAGAAACGAGTCGAGAGAAAAATGTCTGGGACGAGAAATGTATTCTACAGTGGTCCTAATTTTGTATTCTCTGGTTTTGCGCAAAATTCTTCAAATGTACTTTTTTGTAACTTTCCTTTTCTTAAATTACATTAGGAATTTTCTGACTGACCTAATCGCTTGTCATTTCTAAACTCCAAATTCAAGGAGTATGGATTAAAAAAAAATGCGAAAAGTATTATCTTTCATGTAGTAGTGGGGAGAAAGGCAAGGTAGCCAAATTTACTGTTTCTGCAACATTCATATGAACTGATACAAATAACTCTAGATTGCAAAGGCGGTCTCAGAGATAGGAATGGGACTAGACTTTGGACTAGAAAGGTGAGTGAGGCGTCGTTGGAAAGATCTCGGCAAGTTTCGCTAAAGGGGTATTTTTAACTTTGGAACTACTAGGGTAGATGATGTATCGTTGAAAAGGTCTGGGCGCAATTTTTCGAAAGCAACATTGATCATATAAACAGGATTCTTGCTGCTTAAGCCTAGCTGTAGCTTGTGTGCACAGTCGCTTAGACTGAGGTCAAAAGTAAAGACTGTGATACATTTTACCGTTGGTGTTCTTCAGTAGTGATAATGTAGTGAGATTGCATTATCTATACAATGTGGAACCAAGTAAACGTTGTGCGGCTTGCACAGCAAGTGTTCGAAGAAAGGTATAATAGCAAGGGAGGCAGGCAGTAACTTGTGACGATTGTCGTGTGGCTGAAAATATAGTAAATTTGTTCCATTACGAGGGTGCGGTCTTAACATTACAGCGTGACGAATCGCGAGAAATATGTGAATCCGTATTCGATGGTACAATAGATCATAACACAACGACCAAAGAAAGTGACGATAGTCTGCTTTAACTCTGAGCGCTTGTAGCTCCGATTTGAAATTTCTTCAAATGAAATTCTTTCTTGTTTTGATGTGAATAATCGCCTCCCGAAGTTTCCCCCTTATTTCAGGGTTTGATTAATTGAATTCTTATTAACGTCCTAAATGAGCTTCTGAGGACACAATCGACAGTTTTTGGTAAAGTAGGCTCCGAACCACTCCGTTCAATACTCCCGGCCGGCTTGCATTGAAACCGTCACCATGCGGAATAAAAGCCCTGATTACGCTAATCTCTTGGCTACCCGGGAGGTCACCGTTATTTCAGACACCCTACATATAATGACGCCTTAAACTATACTAATTCTGCATGAAACTGAATTTCAGGGTCTTGCAACCCCCGGACCCCTTTCATACACCCCGAACCTTGATATATAATGTTCTGTAACCACTAGTTGGCTCAACCTGCGATAATTCCATAAAATAGGTTTTGATTGTTATAAACTACTCTAACACACTGATTCCGCCAGACTCCCCCCGCGTGGTGGGTGTCACCTCCAAATTCTCGACAGTCCCCCAACTTAAAAATTTTTGCGGTCAAAAATCGATAAAAACCGTACAGAACTCCACTTACACCCTCCCAATAATGACTTTACCCCCCCCCAAAAAAAAACCCTGAAAATCCTGGCGGAATCTACGCCATTTACTCATGAGGAACAGTCCATCACTCTTACTCGCACACGATTTACGCACCTGGAAATATGTGTAACATGTAGTACTGCAGACACAACAGGCTACACGTAAGTTAATCTAAAATTGTGCTTTTATATTGCATTATTACAGTTGTGAATAAAGAACTCTAAGTAATAGACGGTTATTTTAGAACTACTATTTGAAGTATTAGTTTTAACACCTATTTGTACATAACAGATACTGTTATAACTGTTACGGAAAATAGCATTAATGCCCATCGCTACTCCACCTGGCACTCGGCCAGTGTAGCCAACTCTATATATATTATGGCAGTAAAATTTTCCAATATTTTTGGCCTACTTGCACTTTGAATTGGCACTTCAAATTTTGTTTGCAGTGTTATTTCGGTGTAATCTACTCGTACAAAAAATTGAAGGTAAGTTTCGGTATGATATTGTTGACGGTCTCCTTGTTAGATGTGAACCCACCCAACTCCAACCCGTGGTTCGCATTATAAAATATTTTTCTCACACTCCTTTCCTGGAAATTACGGTATGTAAGGCTAAACGTCAAAACCTTAACACTAACTATTTCCATATGTAAATGCTGCCAATGAAAGCTTAAATTTGTCAATCACAAATATATATTTTACCGAAATATTGAATGGTGTTAGTAAACACAAAATAATATAAGGATTACAACACTATTTGTGCCTAATATAGATATTTTTCTCTACAGTATATTTCACTTTTGCTTTTCTATTTCAATTGTGCACTTCCTTCTTACGCGGTTCGCGGAAAGGGAGGGGGAATGAAGAAGTCATTTGCACCTTCCAAAACAACACAACACGCTTATTTTGTTTCACAGGGGAAAACGTCACTGTTCAGTTTGCTTCTTAGCGGAAACACTGCTTACCTTCTTCTTTTTTTCACACAAAATCACAAAAGTAATAAGACTTGATGACACTGTTCAGTTCAATGTTCTTCTTTAACTTATTGAGGTTTGTAATTGAAGTTCACTTAATTGACGGTACTACAGTCGAGTTACAGGACTTCATGAAAAATATATAAGTATTGGAGATGTAACGAAACTATAAAAAGTAATTGTAGGCACTGTTTACTGTTGCATATGAACAATTCATGTTGTTACCCATAATTAGGGAAGACCCAAGCACCAAACTGTAATTATCCTCTCCTTTTGCGGGAGCAAAACTGATACGCGGATCACAGTATATCCTCTATGTTGCGACTGCTTGCGGTGGAAATAATTTCCGCTACTGAAGCGACAATCCGGCCCCCAAAGGACCTGGATGTAGCTCTTTTCTTGCGTGGGAAGAAGGTGGGTGCTAGGTATATGACGGAAAATCACAAATCAAGAAGGGGTAAAGTTCAACATAAGAAAATAATAAATCGTCTGGGTAAACTGTTCAGGGCATTTGATATCTGTCGATGGCGCCGGTAGTGTTGGTCATCGTAAAAAGGGCACAAATCCGAGTTGGTGTGGAAAAATACGTATAAGAGCTTGCTTGCTTGATGAAATAGTATAACCGTTTTTGCGAAGATTTTGTTCACTATAAGCACTTCACCAAATGTTGTACAGGGTGTTCCAGAATACACAACCCTGTCCAAATTTGAACCATTTTGCTCTGTTATATCGGTACTTCTAGCGAAGTCTTGTAATCCAAGTCAAAATTACTTAATATTTGTACTCGGAAATACTGTAGTCAGATCTGCTAAGCTTTTCGCTGTCCAACCGGTAGCGTCGTCAGACGTAGATAAAGGGTAGATGCATGTATACAGGGTTCCCACCTCAAATCGTGGAACAGTCAGGGAATTTATTTTTTTGATGGAATCCTGGAACAGCTGGAAAATTATTTTCAGAAAAGAAAAGGAAATTACGTAGTCAAATTTATTCATAGTTTATAAACCAGGGTCCATGACGTTCGGACGCAGAACCGTTTATCAAAATAGATTATAATGCATTTCATAACTAGAGTCCGGATGTTTAGGCATTAAAAACGTGAAAATATTCACTAAAATCTAAAAAAAAATATGCACATAGAAATTTCGAATAAGGTGAAAAAATGCAACCACTTGAAAAATCTCTACAAATAATTTGGCAGAAACTAGATTAACATCGTAAACACAGCAAAGTTTCTGCACATCACGCAGAACTTTTCTCTACCTGTTGAAAAAAAATGGAAAAGGAACTATTTGTAGAAAGTTATTTCAAATTTTATAAAAATAAACATTTATAGGCACTATACATTGAAATAGCAGAATAGGCAAAATAAAATTTGCAGTAAGCAGCCTATGACACTCCAAAATAAACTTCGGTCAAGTTATCTTTATAATATCTCTAACGTAAAGGAACGAGACGATTGGGCGATTTATAGATGCACTTCGGAGGATTGAGAAAAGGGGGACTTAGTGTACGAGGCAATTCTTCGAGAAGAAGAGCCGCCCAAGAAAAGAATGAAATATATTCAGGCGGATGAAAGAATTAGCTGTATTCATCATGTATCATCGTGAAACCGTTAACATTTTAGAATACTTTCGGATTTGGACCCATAATTCAGTCATAAAATGATCATGTAATAGTGAATATAACATAAGACAAAATAAATTATTTAATATCTTTATTAGATTTCACTGTTGATTCCTTTCCAATATATCTGTTGCAAATACGTAGTAATGGGCAGGAATGCAATGTGATGAATAACATTGAAGTTATGAATATGTAAAATACCTATTCCGTTACGTTATTTTATAAACAAAACTTGACAAATTTATTTTGGGGTGTCAGGCTGCCTTCAGCAAATTTTATTTTGCCTATTTCAATGTATAGTGCCTATAAATGCCTATTTTAATGAAATCTGAAATAATTTTCTACTTTTCCATTTCTTTCCAACCGGTAGAGACAAGTTCTGCGTGATGTGCAGAAATTTTGCTGGGCTCAAGGTGTTAGTCTAGTTTTTGCCAAATTATTTGTGGAAGTTTTAAAAATTCAATTGCATTTTTTAACCTTATTCGAAAATTCTAGGTGCCTATTTTTGTGATTTTAGTGAATATTTCACTTTTTTTAGTGCCTATATATTCGGACTCGAGTTATGAAATACTTTATAACCAATTTAGTAACCTAGTTAAAATGTCTCACCTATTAAGATAAACGGTTTTGCGCCCAGTACAAGCAATGTTCATTTTTTTTTTTAAATTTTTTTAGGCGTTTGAAGTTATCTTCATTATGCAGTGAAAAAGTGGAAGGTTGCACGGTATGTGCTTCCTGCAGGAACTCTTGTGTCTTCTGTTTTCTTCGCAAGAATCTATTTAAAGATTCTGACTAAGTACTAGTGTTGTAGTTCTCGATGATTCTAACCATCCCTAGTCATAATCTATTGAGTAACCCAAATAAACAGATAATTGTGTAAAATTTCAGACCTCATTTAGTAATGGAATTATAAGAAAGTTCGTTGTGAAGTAAGAAGTACTTGGAGCTCAATTATATGGGCCATGAAGCTGATATCAAGTTATGCTACGTTCAGTTAAGCTAGTGTTCAAAAGCTATTGTCCCACACTTCATTATGGATCCAACTAAAGGTTCATGCACTGAAGTGCCAAAGGTCATGAGATATAGGGAGGGAACTAGTTGACGGCGTGCTAACATCGCAGTAAATAGGTCGAACAGCGCGAATGATAGTTTGTGCTAGACGAATGGGGCATGCGATTTCAGAAGTCGTTCGGACATTGAACTTGAATCGTTCCACGTTGTTAAGGGTGGACCGTGAGTACCGCATTGGAGGCATTACGACCCGTCAGGGACAACGCAGTGTGACCACCCATGGGTGCTAAATGATCGCGACCGGCGACGTTTGGGTAAACAGACAAGCCGTAGTCCCTGATCTGACAGCAGGAATCAAGGCAGGACGTCCCAGAAACGTCTCAGAGGTCAGTGCAGCGCAATTTGGTCTCCATAGGATATCGCAGACGAAGATCGACACGTGTGGTGCCGCTACTAATCGCTGCCCATAGACGGCGGCGACTCACATGGGCTGAGGAACACGTAGATTGGACCTTAGAGGACTGGCAACGTGTAACGTGGTCAGATAAGTCACGTTTCCAAGTGGTATGTGCGGATGGTAGGGTCCGGGTGTGGCGCAGACCCGGACCCAAATTGTCAACAATACACTGTGCAAGTTGGTGGTGGCTCCGTCATGGTGTGGGGGCGTGTTTAACTGACATATTTTGGGTCCTCTGGTTCGCTTGAATCGGATATTGACGATCAGCGCTAGGTTCAGCTGCTTGGTGACCATCTCCAGCCCTTTATGGACTTGGTTTACCCTGCCAACAATGAGATTTTCCAGGATGGCAGTGCGATGGCACCGGTCCGCAATGGTGCGCAACTGATTTGAGGGACGTTGTGGCAACTTCCACCACATGATTTGGCCCCCTAGATCACCGGATATGACCTCTATCAAGCATATGTGGGATATCATCGAACGGGCTATTCGTGCCTATGATCATCCACCGAATTGTGGACGGCAATCGAGACTGCATGGCCGCACATCCCTCCAACGGACTACCAGCAATTTGTCGCGTCCGTTCCACGTCGAGTTGCTGCACTTCGCCGTGCTCGAAAGAGCCCTACTTATTAGGTAGGTATCCTATGACTTTTGGCACTTCAGTGTATGTAGTCGTTCACGGACTTGCGCCGTACTTCTGTAATGAATTAGTGATGCTATCTTACTGAGTTCCATTTTTGTGTATTTTTTTTTTTTTTTTTTTTTAATAAGGCACTTAACAAAATTATCAGAATTAACAAATGTACTTCGTGTTGATATATTGGAACAAAAGTGAGGAAAGGGTGAGCACAAGATATTTGACTTGTGTTTTTCTGAGTCATGCTGCTACTCATGACTTGGTCTCTAAATATCTTGAGGCACTGTATTATTTTCCATTGCAAAAAATCCAAGTTACGGTAAATGGTCCCAGTGTGAATTTAGTGTATTAGGAAGCTCAAAATAATTAGTTTCAGATGAAATTGATCCAACAGTTCTCTGTTTAGGCAGTTGTTGGTTTCATTTAATCCATGTTGCATTCTAGTATGGATACATGAAGTCAGATTGAAAACTTGGTCAGTTTCTACGTTACATTTGTTACTACTCTGCTCGCCGGGCTGAATTTTATACCCACTGCACTGGAGAAACCAAGGTTGGCTGGTTTAAACAAGGTTTAAAAAAACAACAAAAATGGCACAATTAGTGTGAATTTTATGGTGACAGTTCCACATATTAAACCATCTGCGTTAATTTTATATCATTTTTGCCCAGTTTTAACTAAATTTCGCCTAAGACTAATTTTAATGTGTTTTGTGTATTATTCTCGAACCTATATACAATATCTCGTGGTCTTGTACTTAGATTTCTTACAGGTCTCTGGTAAGGATTTAAGGTATTTGGTAGAACAGAATTTAGAATTTTTAGTTTGAGACCTGGTAATCCTTATAGTATATAATATGAAGGGTTCGGAAGTAAAACATGAAAACTCGTAATATGGCGAAAACTGTTTTTATTAGGTGCAGTAACAACTGTTCTGGTTAGAGGAATAGAGGCTCTGTTGTAGTTTTTTAAACTTTTTTTAAAATTTTCACCATGGGTCTTCAATAAGTGTTCGAAAACGCTTGGTAAACACACACTTTGGGTTATTACGTTTCACTCCCGGACCCTTCGTAGTATATTCTGACGTAAATTTCCCATTCTTTATTCAAAGAATATGCATAATTGTAAGATTATACTTACAAAAGCAAGTTTTGTTTGTTTATAACTTTATGAATGTTTGAATGTTTATTTTTTATTTTTCTAGTTTCTGTTATAATTACGCAATTGCAATCAAAGCAAAAATTCTAAATATTCTATTGTTCTAATAATGTTTAATATTGATAAAATAAGCCGAAATTCCGTACAAGATTTTTTTCTCAAAAAAAGGAAACGAATTTATTGAAATTAAAGTATTTTCTGTATGTACTGTGTATGTATGGATGGTTCAGAGGCAGAGTGAACTCGAACAATTCGTACTATCTTTATTCACTTCTTTAATCGATATGCAAATTAAGTCGCTGTATTTCTGACTCAGTGAACTAAGCTTGGACTAAATTAGATCAGTACTCTGTAGTCTTTTGAAATTGTCCATCTATTTTATTAATGTGTATAACTCTGTACATGATTTCACTTGTGCAGTTGTGTATCGTTTTGTTCTTCTGAAGTTACCCTTAATAATTATATTCACAAGTATGCAAGATCAGTACAACGTATTTCTTATCAGGTGTCCTCCGTGACTCATCGCATTTGTAATAAGGGGTTCCCGTTTCGAGTTCAGGTGGAGGACAATTTCTCTCAGGTGCAAACCGAGTAGTGGTTCGGATTCCACTTTAGGCTGTAGTTGTAGGTTACGTCCTTCATAACCCCGCTGCTGCAATGGACATTAAGTAGAAACAAACTTATTCTATCCATATGTAATATAAATAAATAGAGCAAATTATTTTTAAAAACACTTTAAACCAAAAGAACCTGGTTTTTTAACGCTGGGAGAAACTAATCGTAAGGCTTTACTGTGAGTGCAGATGGAGGTGGTCAAAAGCAGATGTAGTTTTAAATAGGTGATTTTTACGTATCTCTAATATATTTTATTTTGTGGCGTCTGTTTATAATTCTGTGTTTAACCTAAAATGAACTGTTTATTGAAGATGCGAAAATTAAAAATGTGTACCTGGAAAAGTCGGAATTATTTTATTCAGTGTTGGTGGGAACCCTGTAAATATTTTCTTATACATACACAGCTGAATAACAATTTATAATTAAAAGCAGCTAATGTCGCACACGATGAAGATTACATGAAAAGAAACATCAATAAAACAGCAGCTTGGATTTATGCCAGGAAAAAGCACAACGGACGCAACGTTTATATTAGCGAAACAAACTATGGAAAAGCAAAAGGATTACATATTCTCTTTATTGATTTGGAGAAAGCCTACGACATCGTACCAGGTCAGGAGAGGAAGAAAGGAGTGCCAGAGAAATATGTAAGGATAATCCAAGATATGCATACAGGAGCTAGAACTCAGGTAAGAAGTAGTGTGGGATTGACATACCAAATCCCTGTTATGGTTAGATTACACCATAGCTCAGCCTGTACCTCTTCAACGTAGTCATAGACGTTATAACTGAGTATGTGAGAGATGAAGCCTCCTGGTGTATAATGTTTGCCGAATACTAATAGAGTAGAACTTGAAAGGAAAGTAGAGAGTTGGAAGAAGTCTGTGGAAGATAGAGGCCTAAAGATTAGTAGAAAGAAAACTTAGCATCTTGAGTTTGACGGAGAAGAAAATGGAGAAGTGATGATGCAAGAAGAACGATTGAATAAAGGGAAAAGTTTTATATATGTAGGCTCATTTGTTACTGGGAGTTGGGGTTTGGACTCATCACAGAATGCAGGCGGGATGGGGAAATTGGAAGAACGTATATGGTGTTCTCAGCGATCCCAGAATCACGGCGAAGAATAAAGGAATAATTTACAAAATAGTGGTTAGATGATCAGCAATGATGTATGGAGCAGAAACATGGCCAATAAAGAAAGAAAAAGAGACTGAATGTTACCGAAATGAGAATGCTACGCTGTGTGTGTGGGGTAACATGTGAGAGTAAGAGGATCGACCAACGTTGTAGAGATATCTAAGAAGATACAAGAAAGAAGACTGCAGTGGTATTGACATGTAATGAGAACATAAATTGACTATGTAGTCTGATGAAATGGCAATGAAAGTGGAGGGCAAGAGAGGTAGAGGGAGTCTATGGAGGAAATGGATGGATAGGGTTAACAATGATCTCGAGGAGAAAGGTCTGTCAGGGGAAGTAGTTCAGGACAGGGCTTTGTGGAGAAGACTCAAAAGAAACGTCGACCCCACATAGGTGGGAAAAGACAGAGAAAGAAGAAAATAAAAACAGATATTCCATATACATTTTCAGGGTGTCCGGCGGTCTGGAAAAGCCAGGGTGTTTAGTGAATTTTAGAATTTCTCCGTGTTTTCTCCAATTTATGGATGTTCCTGCCTATGGAGCGGAGCAGAGAAGGGTGTTGCCCATGTTTGCAGGCATTAGTGTTCAAGCTACAAACGGTCGGTGACTCCTTACTTTTAACGTAACCAAAGCTGTTCCATACGATGACCCTGGCTACTGTTTTCTTTTTTATATACCGTATATAATGAATCTTAAAATGTTAAAAAGCATCAGCCATACTTAATTCAGTATTAAGCAATTGTCGAGTGATTAGTTTTAGAGGAATTCTTTTCTACGAACTGGATTTCTTCCTCAGAAGCAGATGAAATTAAAAGCTGTTAAATTAAAATTTGTGAAAGATTGGATATATTTTTCGTTGAAAATTTACATGCAGACGATGCTGGGTTTCTGAAATTTTCCATGAAGATTCTGTGTATGTTTCCATGGGAATGCAGCCATTAAAAGAGGATTCTCTGTGAACAAGGAGTGTCTCATTGAAAATTACATAAAGAATCTCTTGTAGCTCAACGATGTATTCATTCAGCTGTCTCTCAGTGTAGTGGAATTGATAAAATAGATGTCCAAAAGTATGATGATGGCTTTAAGGCTATCATTCTCACGACGAAAGGAAGCTTTGGCAACGAGAAAGATGAAAGAAGAGGAGGAGCGAGACAAAATTAACAACATTAGGAAGGAAATTAGGGCCCTGGAAGAAGAAAAAGGAAACTACTGGAGCAGGCTGAAGAAGCTGAACGAATTCAACAGAAAATTCTTTCAGCCCAAAAGAAACAGCGTCTTTTTTATATTTTTATCGTTTTAATGAAGATATGATACATTCAAAAGAAACAGCATCAGTGTTAGATTGAAATGAATTAAAATTTTATATGAAATAAGATACGTTGTTAGTCTGTTAAGTGTTGTATGTAGTGATATAAGTGTGAACGAGAACATTACTGCCGAAGATTTAAAAGAAAAAATACCTAGCAAGTTTTAAGTGAGCATTCTTGATGGATTTCTTGGGTACTGCATACTGAAATAAGGTAAGATCTTTCTATTTCAGTATTGTCTTTTCAGATCGTAGGAATGCTTTTGTGTGAAGTATATAAATTGAATGTAGTATAAGTGATAGAATTTTCGAATTTTTCAGTATATTGTATAGGTCACGAAATTTAATGATTAGTCCGGAATAAGTCACGAATGGGCAATTCCGAATTCTGGTAGACACCCTGATTATGCAGTCTCCTCCATTCTCCGGTCGTCTCGTCTCGTTTCGGACCAACCGTATATCGTTCTCAAAATCTTATTTTCAGACACTGGCAATTTACGTTCTATTTCTACTCTCAACTTTCAACCATAAAATATTCTAGCTGGAATTAAGCGTTCTGTATATTTTCAATTTCAGTTTTCTTGATATTATTTTCGAGGCTAGGGCTGAATAGAAACATGCCTTGGCCGTTGCTAAGCAACCTTTTATTTCTTCCGTAACCTCGTTTTTGCTTGTTACATATGTTCCTAATTATTTAAACTTGTTTACTTTCTCTTACGATCTCTCTTAATTGTTGTTTCTATTTACTTCCTCTGTGTTTTGGCTTGTGTATTTTGTTTTCTCTTGAATTACCTCTAGGCCTGTCTCGTCGCGAACTTCTAAGGCATCGGTGTTGCATTGTAGTGTATTTATCTTCCCCTATCGAATCTACATCATCCGCGCATACGAATAGTTGTTTCAGGGTATTATTTTTTTTTGTTTGTTTGTTTGTTTGGTATCGCATATTCTTACGCAAAGTTAGTCATCACCTTGTTTGAATCCGCTGCGAATTTCGAAACTGTATTACCTGTATGTATCCTCCTTATGTGGTCGCTGAGACACACCCTTACTAGCTTAAGTTATTTCGAAGTTCCAAATCGTGCCAGGATATTGGATAACTTTTCCCTTTTATAGAATGATATGCTTTCTTAAAATCTATGAACAACTAGTGAACCGTCCCATTGTATTCCCATTTCTTCTGTAATGTGTGTGTGTCGAAGGAGAAAATCTGATTCAACTTAGATCTATTTTTTCTATATCCACATTGGTAATCTACAATTATTTCGTCCACGTATACATTTGAGCGTGTTAGCAGGATACTATTCAACACTTTGTACATGTTGGAAGTAACGAGATTCCGTTGTAATTTTAACAATCAGATTTATCGCCTTTTTAATAAACCGGGTAATAGGGTATGTGCATCCAAGTTACGTGCTGGTTAGAACGAAAACTAGATAAACCGTTACCTTCCATTAGTTATACGAGGGCTGGAAAAAAAAATCGTAGCAATATATCGATAAATAACAAACCATTTATTCTAGTACCAGGATACATTAACATTTCTTAAATATTATTCTCTGCCATTTTAGCACCCAGTCACCTTCTGATTTTCTTGCGACCAACAGCAACAAGAGACAATTCACAGATATTCTATCAAGTCACTGTCGAGAATCAAACATAGATATTTATAAAGCCGAATTTGATGTAGTCAGTCTGATTGTCTCAGTAGCCATAGATAAAGCAAGCACAGGATCGAATGTCGTTGTGGTTGGTAAGGATATTGACCTGCTTGTTCCTCTCACTGCAAATTCATCTCTGTCTGACAATATACAGGGGTTGGACAAAAAAATCTAAAACGTTTGAAAAAGTGTGAAAATCATACCTAGTATGGTGTGGGGCCTCCTTTTGCGTCCAAAACAGCTTGGATCCGACGTGGAATGGACGTATACAGCTCCTGAATCGTGGTGTGTGGAATGTTGTACCATTCTTCCTCAGAAACATTATCCAGTTCCTTAAGGGATGATGGTGGAGGGTAATGAGACCGAACACGCCTTTCTAACACAGACCACAATGGCTCAATGATGTTCAGATCTGGTGATTGTGGGACCCAGGGGAGGTGTGATAGCTCCTGGTCATGCTCCTCAAACCATGATTGCACCGTTTTTGCAGCGTGACAGGGTGCCAAATCCTCTTGGTAGATGCCATCACCATCCGGGAACAATGTGTGGGCCATGGGTAGAACCTGGTCCCCCAAAATGGCCTCATACGCCTTAGCATTCATCATTCCATGCAGGGCTATGATGGGACCTGCAGAAAACCACGATATCACTGCCCATACTGTAACAGAACCACCCCCATGCTTTACAGTTGGGCGCAGACAGTCTGGATCATAGGCCTGCGACGGTGTTCTCCATACGTAAACACGACCGGTTGTTGGAAACAAGGTGTAGGTCGATTCATCGGAATACATTACGTGTTTCCACTGATCAAGCGTCCACTCCTTGTGGTCCTTGCACCACTGGATACGCCGCTTCGCATTTACTGCTGTGACCAGAGGTTTGGCGATCGCGGCCCTGCCATGAATTTTCATTTTATGAAGTTCCCGTCGCACTGTTTTTGATGAAACCGGGTTCTGTAGGCCGGAATTGAGTTCAGACGTAATTTTCATTGCAGTGGTCTGCTTTTTAGCTGCTACAATCCGTTTTAATGCCCTCCTGTCCCTATCGGACAGGATTGTCTTTCGACCACTGTTGTACTTTGCAGGCGTTGTTTCCCCATGCATTGTGTATGCCCTCGTGACATTGGACACAGTGCCTGTCGATACCCCCACAATGGTCGCCACTGTTGTCACTGAAGCTCCAACCAGACGGGCACCAACGATCATGCCTCTTTGGAAGTCTGTCAGGTCGCCCATTTTACCGCACCACTTGCACACCACGACACTCACAGGTGAACTGGGTACTGCTGACGGAAGAGGAAGGTCCACATTACAAATTGAAAACAAAACACGATCGGCAACCGCAACAAGTGGTGTACAGTGGCGGGCCACACTTACGTGTCCTGTATGACGTGTTTTTAGATTTTTTTGTCCAACCCCTGTATATTTCTTCAGACCATCTTCAAAGTGTGGAAAAGAGAAATTGTTCACCATCCCAGAACAAAAAGCACTTCTGGGTGATCTATGTGGTGGTGATCTTTTTGTTCCTGCTGTTTCAGGCTGTGATAGTACTTGAGGCCTTTACAATCAAGGCAATTGAAATTGCTCTAAAACTGAAAGCTCTAAACATGCTTTAGAAAAATTTTGAATTTCGGTCGACTGTAAAGATTTTCAATATACCTTCGTCTTCGAAAGAGAAAATTGCTTCAGCTGGTGAACAATTTCTACTTCACTTGTATGGTTGTAAGAAAAGCGAAAACCTCGATGACTTGAGGTACTATAGATACAGTAATTTAATAGCCAAACAGCAAGTACATAGATCTTTTGATCTTGATGTGCTTCCTCCGACTAGTGATGCGCTTCACAGCACTCATTTGAGTCTATTTGCAGTGCAACGTTTGATGGGAAATATGCTGGACCCATTATTACCGGGATGGATGGCCAAGAACATGAAATACTAGTTCCCGTATTTCTTCAAAACAGCACGCATCACCTGAACTGTTGAAACTAGTATTCTGTGCATATTGTGAATGTATAAAATCTGGACTGACCTGTTTACCAATGAGTGCCATACCAAGGATTATCTTGTGACAATCGTACAGAAGTCTTCGATGATGATTTGGAAGACAATGTTAAGGAGATTTCTCTAGAAAAATCATTGGGCTAAGCTACGATATGAACTATTCCGTGTGGTCATAACTCTACATTTTGTGCAATAAAGACTGGTTATATAAAAATCAATACTACAAATTTAACTACTTCTTGTTTCTCAGTTTTCATGACGTCGTCCATTTCCAAAACTTTTGTCCACTTGCCATTACGGGCCATTTGCGCATGCTTGCGCAGGAGAAAATGACTCATAATGGAAAGTGGAGAAGAGAAGTTTTGGAAATGGACGACTCATTGTAAGAAATGAAGTAAAAATCTTCCAAACTTTTGAAAAAGAAATCAATAAAAAAATCATCATTTCATTTTTTATTTCTTATAATTACGGTGACACCTTTGGTCATGCAAATTATTATTAGACTGACATGACACTTTCAAATTGTGTTTAATATTTGTCAGTGTATATTTACTAACATTGTATTTTGTTTCCACGCAGTGTTGCCGTTCTATGAACGCAGTAATTTAAAAAAGTGAAAATATTTGGAATAAAGTTTTCGAAAATTCTCTCAATTACTTCCCTATATTAAACGCTATAAACAACACCCCAATGGAATGCCTGTTTTATTGTGATTTGAAGGAGGTATAACACATACTTCAGCTAAAAGTAGAGTTATGAAAGCAATTATCTCTGTGAAACATTTTTGTACAGTTATTTATGCAGTTCAGATAAGCACGATAAGAAATGCAATTTATAATTCCCTTTGTTTTTCTTGGATCAATGTGTAACTTAGATTATCTTTATTATGTATTAGTGTACATTTATAATTTTTGCGGTTTGGATTCCATGCAGTGTTGCCACGTTAGAGCCGAAAGAAGTCTAAAAGGGAATTGTAAGCGTTAAATCTGAAATAAATAAATCCCTCCATGTATTCCCCAAACTAGGGACTACAGGCAACTGCTATACTACATATGAAAACCTTTTTTATTGTGAATCCAAAGAGGTATAATTTGTACCAGTCGACTTAATTAGTGTACTTGCTATATCCATTTAAACCCAAACCTGTGACTTCATTCGAGCGGGAGTTAAGCCATTTTCCAAGATGGCGGCTCGAGCACAACTTTTATTTTGGGGGAATTTATATAATTTGAATCAGAAAGCTATTTAAAATGTCCATACTTGTATGAAGTTTTTTTTTCTCTCTAAAATTTTCTATAATGACTGGACTACATGTGATTACATTCTCCACTGTCTCAGCCTTGGTGAGAAACTGACATTCAGTGGGCCGCAATCCGATATGGGAAGGCATCGTTGCCACATGCTTCTCGTAGGCTCGCATACCGAGCGGGCATAGTTCTGTTGGCACAGTGTTGGGTTCGCATTCGGAAGTTCCTGGGATCCCAGAGACCGCCTAATCTTGACTTAAGTTTTTTTTCATTCAGTGTCCTGTCACAGGCTAAGCAGGGATGGTACATTAAACTAGGCCATGGCCGACTTCTTTCTCACATCCTCAACCCTATTCAGGCCTCAGCCAAAGATGCCTAAGAGCATAAATTCGAACTCGTATAACATTCTTTTCTTGCGCCACTTCAATTTTAATCCTTGCATGTTTTACACCTAGAGGCGTCCAATTTGACACAACTACGTAACAGCTTCGTACATGTCGTAT